>JAJVSH010000122.1:0-113833 GCA_021460005.1 Tetramorium alpestre | reverse complement strand
ATTTTTATATATATTTATTATATTATATATCTAAAACTCTCTCAGCTCTAAAATATGTGTCTGCGTATGTATGTATATGTATTCTATATCTACTTCTATGTATTCTGAATCTACCCTTTTTATAAGAAAATTTATAGAACGTTGCAATTAAAAATGAAGAATTAGATTTCCAGAATAAAAATTAAAAAAACTTACTCTATAATTAATTTTAAGTGAGTCTTTTTATTAAATACCGAATTTGTATAGAATATCGAATCTCTATAATTGACATAAGAGAGAGAAAGAGACTCCATGGATTAAATAATAAATATATTTGCTATTTTTGCGTGTTGTTTCAAGTGTTGCATGTAGCGCAACGGAAGCACACAGAGGATGAGAAAATTGAAAATGAAGAAATAAGAGAGAGACTCCTCGGCACTTTTAGTATTGTACAAAGTGGAAATAGGATCGGGCGAGGGCGAAATTACCTCAAGATGTAATCCCAGAAGACGCAAGTGGGGTTGGTGACGTTCTCAACCGCCAGATGTCTGAAATACACCCGAACGGGTTCCGAGAGCTGTATGTGCCGGCCTTTTCCCAAGGACGCCGAGATAACTTTGCTGTTGAGGAGACGGGTGGTGTTTCTCCGCGGCAGAGGCTGGGGATCGTCGTTCATGACAACGGACGGCGGCTCCGCTTGCGGCTGCAGTATCTCCTCGAGTCTGTCAAAGGCCATGAAGACCAGCCGGACGATGCCGGCCTCGCTGTTGTCCAGCAAAGCGCCCCTGGTAAGTTCCACGCGATCGTTCGAGACGGTCCACCTTTGCTGGGCGGCCTCACTCGGGAAAACTTCCAGCTCGTTGCCGATGTTGCGCGCGTCCAGTACGCGAACTTCCATCACTGTGGTGAAGACACGCACGTGACTAATTAAGTGAGTAGGTGTATCTCTCCCTCGGCGCGTTTAACGCACTCCATGAGAATTCTAGCCGTGAATTCGCGGAAGATGCGAATTAAATTACGACGGAACACAGTGGTTTTCAAACTTGTACAATGAACATTTATTTTAAGTACACTGAGTGCTCCATTTTATTAAATGACGATAGAAATTGTAACACTTCATTACTGTATAAATAAAGTTACGTAATAACATAATACTGTTATGGAATTTTGAAATGTCACTTTTTCCAAATAAGTAGAAACAGAGACCATTATAACATTCATTAAAAATATATGCGCGCCAAAGCAAACTGGATAAATTAGAAACCACTGTGATAAAAGAAAAATAACTTTTTATTTCTTTTATCTACTTAATTGAATAAAGCTAAAAAGAGCAATTTGATAAAATTTTGTGAAGAAATTCTTTTGTTTCAAATCCATTGAAATTTGTTCCTCAATTGTTTTAAATTTGGCAAAAAAATTGATTTATTACAAGAAAAAACAAAGTCCCAACACGCTCTGCAATTTGCCGCGAAATGAAGGATTGAAAAATTAAGAATTGATCGTAGTATCAATCAGTGGCATTGCCAGGAAGAAGGACTTGATGCGGTTTCGATCTTTCTTTTGAAAAGGAGGACGTTACATAGCGTCCGACCGGCTGTCGCTCATCAACTGCCCTTCCCTCTCCCGCTTCTTTCCCCTGACGCTTTTTGCTCTCCGCTGTTATGCAGTTTATCAAGCGTGCATCTGATGATGCACGTACACAGCGGCTCAATCAAGCCGCGACGCACTTCCGGGAAGTAAATCAAGTCGCTCGTAATTCCACCGTCGTTTTGTAATAATAATAGCGCGCGCGCTCGCGCCATACTCGTCTGGATTATAACGTAATCCGGGCGGGTACCGGAGAATTACGATGGATTCGGATCTGTATTTTATCTATACCGGAGATTACCGGGTGTTGGGTATGCGAGCGAATATAAATCATTCGATCGTTTGCAATGTACGCCGAAGGCGAGCGCAATGTGCCTTCGTTCCGTTTAGAAACGCTGATACGAAAATAGTTATTCCGAAGGCATGACGATTCTAGTTGGATAACTGCGCGAATTCTAGGCTGTTTGGTAATAAAAATGCAAATTGCAGTTTTATTAATAATGGAGTATATCCCGATTAATTTAAAGATTAATATTATAATTTGTAATATTATCTCTCAAAGATAAAGAAATTTATAAGTAAATACTGCAAAATTGCCTATATATATATATATATATATATATATATATATATATAATATATAAAATTTCTTTTATATAATAATTGATTTTTCTCTCATTTTAAATTTACGTTCGGCAACGCGCGATAGAGAATTATAAAAAATATTTTAAATTTTCTTTAGATTTCAAAGTAAATTATGATTTTATTTTACATTAATGGTAATTGGAAATGAGGCTCTTAACATAATTTCGAAATTATGTTCCGTAATTATCTAGGCAATTGGTTATAAGCAGAGATAGCAACCTAATGAGGAGGATATTGAGGTTGTTAAGTTTTCCCCTACTTGGTAAAGGCTGTAATGTATGTAAAGGATATAATAAATGCACAGTCCGATAAATTGTTCTGTAGCAATTACCAATCATCATTAGCAGTACTCACATATGTTTTTGCCCTCGTGCATAATGGTCTTCTCGTGCATAAGCGTGTCGGCCAGCAAGAATGCGTTCTCCTCAAGACCGATCAGCAGCGACGTTGCGACTCTCATCTGTTCCTGATGACTGAGATCCTTCCAGGACGCCATTTGCGCCTTGTCGAGCAGGTTGCTGCCGGTCCTCACGACGCCCTGGAGCAGCTCTGTGACGCTGACCTCCCTCTGATTCGGGTCTTGGTAGGTCTTAATGTCCAGGGCCATCTTCTCGGCCATGTTTTTGATGATCTTCGTGGTGATCATCATGTCGCCACCGTACAGGCCGCGGCTGTTATTCGTCACCTGCGAGAGCTCCCTGCTGATGCCGAGAATGACGTCGCCGTCCGTGACGCGGTTCTCCAGCGTGGTCAGCCAGACGGATCGGCACTCGCTCAAGTCTGGACTGTCGCGGTGCCAGAAGGCGGACTCTCCGCGGGCCAGACATCGCCATCTGGCCAGACCGTTGGCGCCGCCGGGGCAGCTTTGCACGGCCACCTCGCCGGCCCGGGTCGTGTTCCAGGACAGGTTCCTGGCTATCACCGGGGGACACACTTGTCTGCCGTAGTCGTACCACTGGCCGTTTGAACTGGACTCCGGGTACAGCGTGCTGGGTACTGCAACGATACGATTATGGCTTGATCAGTACGATCGTCTTAAGTGACCGCCTTAGCTAACGACTGCAGTTAACGACTTGGCGTTAATGCGATATCGGCGTCGCGACGTCCTCGGGGATGCAGTTCTGTGTATGTACAACAACGCTCGGAAATGGAATTTCGATTCTCTCCGGGGGATCTTAATGTTTCGCCGCGATTGGACCAGAAATGTGCTATTTACTCGCGTCAGTATAGAGACTAGGAATGCGTTTGTCATACAGCAACAAAAGTGTAGGTTTTAGTATAACTTTATTTAGAAAAATACAATGAGTCTCGAATGGCTCGCAAAGAGAGACTGCCGCGAATTTGGAGGAAAGGTCAGGGCTCGCGGGGCCTTGCTCGCGAAGTCACAGGGGGGAGAGGTGGGGCAACCAATCAGACGCGCTCGGACGACACCGCGGAACCAATCACTGCAAAATTCGGAAACGGCCGGGCTCGCGGATGCTACAGGAAATTTCCTGTCGAGAAGGTTCTAGAATTTTCCGGAGCTGGCTCGAAATTCGAACACGCGATCGAATATTCGATTTAACAAGGAAATGCCTACACAAAGAAATGCCTACAAAAGAGAAAAAAAACTAAAACGGCAATCTGTCTTTAGACACCGTTATGATTAGAACAGTTATAATGTTCATCTATTATGCCTAAGTGCTATCTGATATGAGCGGTTTATCCTCAAAGTCAGTCAGTTTATATATTTATGGCTCTATAACCGCGAAGCAAGATGTAGCTTGTTAATGTGTCGTAAAAATGTTATCATTATTATCGATACAGGATTGTCGTATGTAATCGCTTAATTGATTATCGACCAGAAATTTTCGAAGACATCTAAGTATTCATGTCGAATAATCTTTTTGTAAAACCATAATAATATCGTTTAGTTTTGCCGAGATATTAATATTAATGTTAAAAAAAAACATATTATCCAATGTTATCCAATTATTGAAGGAAGGAAAATCTTACCGGTAGTTCTTCGGCTGGTTCTCCAAGGAGCGAAGGTGGACGTTGTCGTGGCTTGAGTGGTCTCAAACATAATCGGCGGCATCGCCGGACCATTCGCCGGAGAACCATTCGCAGGAAGTATTAAGTCCTGATCCTCCTCATCGACTTCGATATCAGCAGAGGACCTTGTTGACGTGGAACTGAAAATGGAGGGGGTCTCGTTATTGTCGATGCTCCTCGTACACACCAAACTTTATGACGACCGGCGCCTGATATAAATTAACGATGTGAAGGAAAATATTTGTTCTTGTTGTGTAGATCGAGATTGAAGGAAATCAATGGCGCAAAATAATACGCGAGGAAAAATTTATCATCATTTCGATACCTTTGTTCTGTTTTATTTTTATTTTTATGCATAATAAATATGATAAACGTTCGATAATATTAAAGTTATTCGTCATATATAAATAAGATTCCAGATAAAAATCCACAACGTTTCTTCGATTTTTATCCGAGGCCACATATTTCAGATGTTTTAAATATTCATATTTTTATCACACTGACCTCGCCGGCGTCGTTATCGGCATCGCTGGGGTCGACACTGCCGCTGGTTGCTGGGGTGGTTGTTGTGCCGGTGTCGTAATCCTCGAGGGAGGCCTGACAGTCGGCTTAGCGGTACTCCAAACACTCGGCTGTGAAGTTATGAACCACGGCGGACTCGGCCGGGACGTCGTCGTGGTGGTGGCCGCTGTGAATGTTTCGTCAAGATCGCTTTAATGGGGAGGATGGGAAGACTAGCATTGCGAAGAAGCTTTCGCAGAGAGGGAGGGATCAGGCAGTTCGTCTACGAGCTTATCGGACCCGAAGACTAAGTATAATTAAGAAGGAAAGTGATTTCAGAGGTGCGGGATATTTAAAGCTTTCGAGAGGTCTCTTCTCAGGAATATCGAAATCATCCCTCTTCTCTCTTTCTCTCTCTCTCTCTCTCTCTTTCTCTTTCCCTCGGATTGATACGATGGGGAGTTTGATACGATCCACCGCGTCGAATTTATATTAGACTCTTGTTAATCATTCGATAGAGTTTGAATGAACTGTCTGTATTTTGCGTATATTCCCGATAGACTGAAGGGAATGAGTTATCCAAAGCTCGGAGATACCGAGGGACTCTCATCTCTGTTTTTCTTGGCTCGCTACGTTGGAAGGAGCTTATCCGCTGTATCGGATTTATATCGGATTCTTGTTAATCGTAATCATTCGATAGAGCGCTTGAGTAAATCTCCTTTTGCGAATATCAGATATAGTAAATAATATTTGAATAATATTTGAATTTTATTAAGATATTTGATGCGTTTGATTGATCAAGATTATTTCGCAGATTTAAATTGATTTTCTAATAAAATGTAAATAGTGAAACAAGATTTTTATACTAGAAAATAATAAGAAAGAGATATAATTTTTAGATTATAACAACTTTCCAATTTTATTAAAATTGAAATTCTAATTAAAAAATTAAAATTTAATAAAGTATTGTATAAGCGTATACATATATAATAAAATTACTAAATATATTTCTATTAAAGTTGCTTTGAAAAAATATGAAAAATCTATTATTTTTTCCAGCAGACAAAGAATCTTAAAAAATTTCTGCTCGAAAATGGTTTGGAGTTTTATAATTGCTGAGCGAACACTATGAATAAAAATTGAATAATCTACGAGCATATAAATCGTCCAAGAAATATTTCGTGAATATAAGATTCAAGTGGACAAAGAAGAAAAAGAGAGACGGAGCACAAAAGATTAGACTGCACTGTTCAATATCACGACTAGATCTAGCCGTGAAGAGGAAAACGATCTTTAACCCAAGATGGCGACGACAGTTAATTCCAGAACTGGATGCTCCACGTATTTCGCGGTACTATCTCTATAGAGGTCATCTTTATTGTCCGAGGGAGTTTGCGATAAGGTAAAATACCGGACGTCGCCGATATTCGTCGCGATAATCGCGCGAGTAAAGGTAAGACGCGCACATGCAAATCGAAGAGAGAAGAGGAATCGGTTTTACTTCTCCCGCAGCCACATTGGAAGCTATTAAGAGATCCAACACTTTGCGAATATATATATTGATGATGCGAACTGGAATCTATTGAATCTCCGCGAGGTCGACCGTAAGACATACGAAAGCAGCGATGGAAGACAAATATAAAGGATGAAAAGGATTTGGGTATCATTATTAGAAAGTAACAACGTGTTGATAGGAAAGAAGATAAATTAATAGATACGCTTAATATTTAATATTATTATTTAAATATTTAATATTTAATATTAATCTTTAAACTTCTGATATTAATGAAATCAATAATCGTTACTTAATATATTTAATATGAATTATATATATTTATATATTTAATATGAAAATCTTGATAAGAAGCGTTAATGAATAAATATTCTAAAAAAATTGAAACAATGAAACAATTGATTGAAACAATGTATATTTCAAATATATATTATCAAAATTAATTTTACGAGTTGCATTTATTTAAAACATAACTTCTGCTATTTATATCTTTAAAGACAATTACGATTTAAATTTTATGGAATTTCCTGTAAAAGTAACGCCAAAATAATTACAAGATAAGACTGGCATAAAAGTGAAAGATTTTACTTACCGGACACGCACCGATAGTGCGCTTCGAGATATTTGTGTGTGTTTGGGCAAGGATCGCCAAATTGCAGCGTGGACGCAACGATGCTGCAGTTCTGTTGCTCGTTGCACCTGCACGAGGATTCGACTCGCGTTTAACAAAATGACCATGGTACACCCTTACCACGTGTACCGCCATGGATCCAGCCTTGTTTCTTCAAATAGACAGGGAAGAAGAGCGATGCTCTCGGAGAGAGACTTTTTCGTCGAAATTCGTCCATTTCATACGTATTCTTTTATTTAAGTCTAGCAACTTTAGCAAGCTTAGTTTCTAGAATTTTTATTCTCAATTATTGAGACATTAATTGAAAGAATTTTATTAAATTCTTCTTGGTGAAAATTGAATTTTTTATTGAAAACTTCAATCGAGGATTATATAACATATATTTTTAAAAAGATCTAATATTTAAAATATTAGATCTTAGTCGTTATTGCTTTTCAATATTAGAAGATTATTATAAAAAAATAAATCAATCAAATAAAATTATAAAGTAACAAAAACTGATTTAATTAAACAAATTAAACAAAATTGAAAGAAACATAAATTTTCCAACATCAAATAAAATTATAAAACAATAAAAGTAATGAAAAGTTAATTATTTATAAAAACTGTTTAAAGCTGCATAATGGTTTGGGCATATTATCGTCTAATGTCGACGATCAACTCACAAGACGAAATCATAAGACGAAATAAATCCTCTTTGCTCCTCAAATTACAATTGCAAGATCATGAGGCTCTTCCGTAGCACGTGAACGAAAGGCGAATCCCCTGAGATTTCTCGCGTAAATCCGCAGCCGCGCGAAAAACGACGTTCAGAATAGAAAAATGTGAACCAACCTAAGCACTGGTAGTGAGCCTCGATGTACTTTCCGGTCCCAGGACAAGGGTCTTCCTCGAAAACGTCGCTGCGCACGTCCACCGAACAGGAATTACGATGATTGCACCTGCAATCGTCACGTGTGCGAAAATGTCACCCAGCGGAACGACTTTATAGCGATTTCCAAATTCTTCGCAGAATCACCAGCTGAGAATCAGGCGAACACGACGACTCGCGCATATTGCTATCTCGCGATTTGTGTTGCACGATTACGACTCTCTTTTTCGAAAATCTCGTTTGATATTTCAGTAATATTTTATAATCTCGAACTGATAATTTAGCAAGAATCTGACACTTGTAAAAATAACATAGTAATTGAAACTAGAAACTTTTTTTTTCCATCTCGAGAAAGTTCGCAAATAAGAATTCGTTAATTTCGCTACATTTAAAGAATAAACTTGGAGCAAATTCAAATTACGATATTCCGGCTTTTTGTAGTAATTGATCATTGATTTACGAAATGTGTCAAATCTTAAATTTCTCGAGCACTTTCAGAAATCTTCTCATTTGAAGTCGCAAAAGCGATTTGTTAGTCTCACTGCAATTTCGGAACAAAAGCTCGGCCCTCCCGTTCGCAGAGCTTCGTTGGATCCGTTATATCACGGTTGTTCGTGTGTGTGTGTGTTAGCGTGTGACAGTAGGACAATGGGTTAGTAATGACACGTTCGCAACAGTTTCAGACATAAGCACAAGTTAGGCGCTCGAGGTAAGACAGACGAGGATTCTAGTCCCAGATCCGGACAAACGGACGTGTGTGTGCATGAGAGAGTACGTAGAAGTGTGTCAGCACCGAATTACAGCCCGCCCACAATATCCCACGGTGTATATACAAAGATTAACCGCATGCAGAGAATGTTCCTCAATTTCGAATTATTGCGCCGCTCGCGCTTGCATCGCAAAGGCGACAAATCGTGTCGACATTTTCGTATAAAATTCGTATCACTTTTTTACAACGGCGATAATTAATTTCTCAAAATAATATGGCCGAGGTAATGAGATCCGATTTTCTTTATTCAACTGAATTAACATTTGCGATGAAACTAACGTTGTTGTGTTAAAACCGATTCGCCGATTCCATCGCTTAAGTGCGCTCCGTCGACTGAAAAGATAACGCGGATCCTTTTTCAGCGGGACTCGCCGTTAATTTAGTTTTGCGTTTGTTAAATTCTTTCTCTCTCATGGCGTAGTTGAAGCTCGCGCGCGTTAACAGGGAGAATAATCATGGTGAATTTTACCCGTGCGACAAAGTAAATTTTTCTCGTGCACGCGAAATCGCGACACTTTAAAGGACAAAAGCGGCGCGGCTCGTCGGTGATCGTTAGGTCGCGGAATTATTCTCTTCCGAGAGAATCTCGGCAATTCGCCGCCGCGTTCTCGTTGTAACTACGAGACTTGAAAATATTTAGTATCGCAGTATTGTCGTAATAAACTTTCCGCCCCGCCGAACTGCCGAGCACGCTTGACATGACTTCTCTCCGTTAAAGATTTTCTCGTTGACGGGTTTTCAAAGAGGGACTCTCTCGGAAATTTTCCTACCAAGTATAATAGAGACGGAGAATGGTTCGTCTCGGAGACGAAGGTTTCAGTTTAACGTCAAGAGTATTTTCCTTCGATCTAAATACCGGGCAATTTTCCAAAAAATTCGTATTAAATTCGTAATTTTACGTCAATGTACATATAAAACATTCTTGACCTGTCGCACTTGTTTTTAACAGAATCTAGATGATTAGAAACATTGTTATATTTTATTTGTACGTGCAAGAAACTTTGTAACTGATAAAACGTTGTAGATTTAATCCATTTTATTCGCTAAGAAGGTGATAAAAGAGAAGTATTGCTCTTAAACGTCCACAAACGGATTAAATGAGAAATTAGATTATCCAAATGTATTTTCATTTAACTATGCGATTTCGTTCATTCATGAACGCAAGCACAAGAAGTGTTTTTACATCGAAAGATGTAAAAACGGAGGTCATCGCTTTTAATTTTGCGCACGAGGGTTTAAAAATTTTATTTGCACTTTTGCTTAGATCCGCCAAGATAGTATCCCAAGGTAATCCCGACGTGTGGTCTTTGCACCTACAGCTTGTTTGTTCGCGACGCAACTCAGCGATCGTTGCGCTTGTTTTAATGGTCCGCCCGTCCGATCGAGATTACCCGGCGGACGTACGGCCGTCGTTGCACGAGTGCAATATCACTCGGCGAGACTAAGATTTAACGTAACAACTTTATGAGAGCGTGATGTAACGCGATGTTTCATTTACAAGTGCGACCGGTGTCGCCGAAATTGAATTATCCCGTCTTGATCCTTGAACGCTGGAAAATTTAAGTCCTCGCGTGACAAAACGTCTTGCTTTTTCCGACAATTGAACGAAACCGGGACAGATTCAATGAATAACAAATTCGATTTTATAATGTATTTTGACTTCAGAATTATAAATTGGAGCATATCTTTGAAGCACTCGATGGTAAAAATTCATTTAGAATGATTTGCTTCTCGCTGGATCTTTTAAAATTACTTTCAACAATATTTTTCTAATATTTTAATTTAAAAAAAAGATCAGTAAGAGGTATTTTGAGGCTTTGAGACCATTAACAATTAATATAGTAACGCTGCACAGAAACGCCATACAATTTCGTTCTCTTTTCAAAGCTGTTTTATAAAATAACTTTATCATACATGAATGAATTTGACATAAAATCGTCTTTAATTTTTATTCATAGAAGAAATATAATTCCACAAAAATAACAATGACAGAAACAATACATTCTCCCGGTCTCGGTATTGCCTCATAATGTGTCGCGCCGCTCCAAGTAATTTTCCCGCGTCGCGTAAACGCGCTGATTGGTTCACGACGTAACTGCCGATTAGTTCACGCCGGGCGTCGTCAGTGCGTAGTCGGGATCGCGATCGCTCGGCGTTTTCGCGCCTTTCCTCTCGTCCTAGGCGAATTTCGCGTACGAGTGAGCATCGAGAGTGCCGAGTTTAGCGACGGGCGATGATTCCGGGTGTATCAATCGCCCACGATCTCTGCATTCGCGTTCGGAGTATCCGTTGCTTCGCGTCTCGTCAGAGCGAACGGGCCCGTCGGAAGAATCTATCAGCACCGATTCACATCGTTCGCTTCAGTGTATGTGTGTGTGTGTGTGTGTGTGTAATCATGGTTTCTGAGTATCCAAAATGTCATACAAGACGTGAAATTCCAAGAAACGTCGAAGGAAGTGCCGAGGAATTCATCAGAAACAAGAAACCTTTTTTTTGTGTAATATTCGCGCAACAGTCATCGTTTCCGTCGTCCATTTTGTCGTCGCCGTCGCTTCCCAAAATTCTTTGCGGCCGCGAGAAAGAGAGAGAGAGTACCGAGAAAGAGACAGTAGTTGCTTTTCCATTTACATCGATTCTTAGATAATTCTCTTGTGGCATCACTTGTGGCATCACAATTCAGTTAAATGCATTTATTGAATATCCAGGTAGAACAAGAAATCACAAAGATGTCAAAATGACACCAAAATGTCATTATTATGTAATTTTATCACTGTTTAAGCGTTATTTTGTCAACATGTCATTATAATTTTTGTTCTAACTGAGTATTCCTTTTCATTCTGATAATTGAGATTCAACTGAGTCTTCCCCTACAATCTGCACAAGCTCGAGACTGTGCTCCAATGATTCTTGTTAACTCACTTTAAAAGAGACTTTATAAACCTGTATTGCCAATGATAGCTTTGTCACATTGAATAAGCCATGATGTTATTACAAGTGTGAATTATCACGAGTTTTGATGTAAATGGAAAGTAGTAGACTAGTGTCGAGCGAGCCCAAGGGCAAGTGTGTCGAAGTCGGAGGCTCGGCATTGTAAACAATCAACTCGGTCGCGATCGAGCGTCGCGACTTTCCGCGAATGCGTCGCATTATTATTCGCGAGTGCCGGACGGAGTCGCGGGCCGTCGCTTGGACTGCTGCCGATCGAGAGCGTTTGCTTCAGGAATTTTGCGTTGCGAGTGTCTGGGAGCATCTTCTTTTAATTGACTGGCATCTGCAAATCTTCAGCCATGACTCAATACGGCCAAGTCTGGGAATATCGACCAACATTGGAGGATTGCTGCTGGATCATCGAGCCAAACGGAGGTTTGTGTCGGCTTCGATATTCGGCGGACGGTGAGTGATCCACACTCTTACCGAGCTCTTCGTACGTCATTTATACAAGATTGCGGAATTCGCATCTCGCTTCGACGAAAGTAGAATTATCTTGAGATTCTCATTGGAATTCTCCGCGATCGATTCAAGCAGAGAATGAGGTTTCCTTCGGCAGGAATGGAACGGAATTGAAAATCCGAGAAGGTAGATAACAGTCACTTCCAGACTAAATATACGCGCGTAAAAGCCGACATGACTTCGTACCCGTCATTTCTACTAAAAGGTCTCGAACGACGGTGGACCGAGAGAAATCTTTAGCGTTTATTAGCATTTTTGTCCCATCGCGCGCTCGCGGAATATTTCCGGGGAAAACGGCGCGATGATATTTCAGTCGGTGGCGTCTTCCCGGCGCTATCTTCCGCTTGTTATCTCGGGATTATGACTCTCCGCGGGGCTTTTTGCACGAGCGCGGAGCACGAAAAGTACGGCCGAAATTCGATCGTGCGTCGTACCGGGTGTCAGGCGGCTGACACGTCGCGTAACGCTAACACGGTGCAATTCCGAAATCCCCGGATAGCGCGGAAATTTACAGACGTGCGCGCTCGCCAGGAAGAGTCATCGGAGGATCAATCGATCGCCGAGGACAAACGGAACGACGAAATTCTTATCGTCCCACCCCCGGAATCGGCGCGCTGTCGATACGTTGTCACGGTCGAGGCCAAGTATCGACAGGATGCAAAAGTTCCGCGCGCGCGCTCCTGATGTAATTGGGTCCGCTCGAAATTAGTTTGTTACGTTGTAACGATTCCGGCGTATTAGGCGTCGACAATGCTTGTTGGATTGCAGTGTTTTGTCCCGTCGCGCGTTATTGATGCGAGAGCGGCCGTTCGAGGGCAATAGCGAATTTTGTCTATTTCGCCCCGGTTCGAATTCGTGTCAGCTGCGAGGAAAAAAAGGAGGGGGGAGGGGAGGGGGAGGATCGACAGCGAGAGATACGGCATTAACAACGCGATTAAAGCCGCGGTAATAAATGTATTTGTGTTGTAACCACGGTTTATTAATTATGCATCGGGCAGGGCTGCATTGTAATTATTCATACGATTCGCATAACAGTTTCCAATATCGCGACGTAAATGTGGTCGCATCGGCGGCGTTTCATCGATAACCGAAATTACAGCGTAGCCAATTATAACGCACTGGCGCTTTTATTTGTTTAGCAGGATGTGTCGACGAGCGATCGTTCTCGATCGCTAAGTGATAACATCCATTTCTCGTAACCGAATTCCAAATTTCCGCGATAATATAATATTCCGTCGCCCCGTCACGCGGGGTAGTGGCTTTAAATTGAAAGTCTATCTTTAAACGCGCGAGCCCGAGTGAAATAAGTCGATGCTTCCGCTGACACTCGGCCGGCAGGAATAATATTAGTCGGATAATCGAGATGCGAAAAATTGTCGTTGTTATTGAAACATTGTCTCTGCTATTAACCTCCGACTTTCTTCAATTTCATCAACCCGGTTCTAATTTTAAACGAATATAAAGATTGTATACTTTAATTTTCTTTAGTAGAAATAATTTTCTTTCTGAACTGAATGATTATATGGAGAAAGAGGTTTATAGTAGAAATTGACAATTTAACGATATTAAGGCTTTTTGTATATATATTAATAATTAACATAACTATTTTCATGTATATTCATCGAAAAAATATATCTTTTTTTTTTAAATGATTTCATTTAAATATCAATTTAAAATTGATATTTTAAAACAGTATACTGCACATCCAAAATCAAGGATTCGCGAGAATCCACACTTTTTCCCTAATTCAAGGCAACTACTTAACTATATAAATATCTTATTTATGCGCAATTTCATTTATGAATAAATTATATGTTACTGTACATGAATTATTTAGACACGAAAGCATTCTCGAAGCAAATTAAAACAGTCATCAATTTCGCGAATTCTAAATAGCGGCGCGTTGGATATTTCTATCGATCTTTTTTTTTTTCCTTACGCTCGCACACACCCCTCTGTCTGATTCCATCCCCATCGTCGGGTATCGTCCGGCTTGCACGGCGGAATATAACGAGGGTAAACGTAATTTCAGACGGGTAAACTACGAGCGAGCACGAAAAATCGCCATTTCGCGGATGTTGCGCCGTTTATTATTAAGGCAGACTCACCCCTCTCCCTCCTGTTCCCCCCTTCTCGGTTCCCCGCCCCGTTCGCTTTGTCTTTCTTTTTTCACGTGCATACACAAACATACTCGCCAGTAGCCCCGCTATAATGATCGATTCGACGGTGATTCAGCCCTTTTCCCCGCGGCACTCGCAGTTAATATCGGCTCGACGGGGTTTCGTTGTACGATATTATTATTCCGTCTGCTGATTCATCGCGACATTTCTGTGTCCAGTGCGCGCGAATAAAAGTAGGTAACTCTAAGTTGCGTGTGAAACAGGTGTCTTCTAACTTGTCTTCCTATAATCTTGGTAACTGTAATATTTTTATAAGAAATCGCAGGTGAAAGCTCTACGTTGTTTGAACAACGTAGCTCCGGCCGTTTTACTTTTATTCCATTTGAGTTAGATCGTTCTCTTTGCAACTTCCCTTGTCACCGTAGCGAAGCATTCACACTGAGAGAAAAATAATAGTTACTTTCGGCCTCAACCACAATTTTATAATATTTCTCACGATAATTATGGTTAACATAATGATGCATATAGTTAACCATAATTATTGTTAGAAATATTATAAAATTATGGTTGAGGTCAAAAGTAACTAACTTTTTTGCTCAGTGCAACACTAACTCAATCATCATTCGTCAATCATCTAAATTTATACGTAACAATGTGTAAAAAAGGACACATAGCTAAGTTTAGATTGATTGTCTGGCGTTTCTATCGATTTTAGGAAAACAGAATTTCTCGAAGGTGTTTTTCTTGTCGCAAAAGCTCTGAAACCTACTTGGATATATATATATACACGTATCCACGGCAACGAATGGATTAATCGTGCACATAATCCGCGAGTAAAAGCGCTCGGTCGCGTAAGCGGAGCTTAAAAGCGCCCCGCGTGTCGTCGGTAATCCCCGCGATTTAACGAGGCGCGTGTTTGCGAACTATGCTGCATTGTATATCTACGTGCATCTTGCGGGACGCGAGTCGCTTCGTACTTCGTGCGCCACCAGTAAGAAACTTGTCGCCCCGTAAACGAGCCACGAAACATCCCGGCGGCAAAGCCCCCCCCCCGTAAACTCGAATCGTGTGCATCGCGCGTGGACTAAACTGCGGCCCGAAACTGCGCCATTAGGACGCTTCTAAAACGGCGTTTTCGGTATCGCGGATACGTGACGAACATAACTCGCGCGTTAAAAGTTTCGTCACGTCGCGAGAGAACAAATCGGCAGATCCGCATGATTTAAAGACAGCTGTACTTGCGTTTATTATACGTGCACTTGTATTTATCAAAGTTGCATCGTAAAAAAAATATATATACGTTTAAGACAAATTTTTATTCGCAGAAGGATCAACGAGTCCTCGTTACAATCTTTCTACATACGGCAAGAAATAAAATTCATATTTAAAGTACTCCGTATTGTTGCGCTTTGCAGGAAAAGCGCAAACTAGGTCAAAAATAAAAATAAAAAAGGAGAAAAAAGAAAGGTTTATATGGATTTTTGCCATGCTTAACTCGCGAAAAATATGAATGTTTTACATTCGAATCTCTCACTTTTCTTCGTTTCAAGTTTCTTCAATTTTCCGAATTGCATCTCCGATATCGCGATCGATAAAATCCAGCTGTTAACCGCCAGGTCAACGTGTAACGCGAACGAAGGAACGCGATCTCGCACGGTAACGCGAGCCGACGCGACGCCTATTATACGGTATCGGGCGAAAAAGGGAAGCCGAAGAGTTTTCCGTTTCAGGGCAGGCGAGAAGGAGGGCGACCGAGTCGAGTGACTTTTTAATCGTCGTAGGAATGTCTTTGTGCCAGCGAAACCTCTCCGTCACTGGCGCGGATTTCGAAAGAACGTGCCGCGCTGAAACTCGACGATGACGCGTGTAGCGGGGGCGGCGGTGTAGAAAAAAAAGGGAGCCGAGGGTGATATAGAGCCGAGGGTGAACGGGTCGCCGGAAGAACAAAAACAAGAAAAGAACAAGGGGAGGGCGTTCGCTTTGACGCGTGTAAGCGCTGCAGAATCGCGACCGCGAATCAAGTCGGGTGGCATCGATCTCAATGGTGACGTCACTCGAATTATCGGATACTTATGAATGCCACATCAATTCTTCACAGGTCGTTATTGCGTCAGATTACGGAACGAGAATGCCGCATATGACGATCAAACGGTATAATTAAATTACTTCGCGCGTGTGGTGTGGTATAATTAAATTACATCAATTCTTGTTCTGAGTTCTTGTTCTGTTGGCTTATTGTGATTTGTTTTTGATGATTTTACTAATCTCAGCTGCAAGGAATCTGATATTTTGTTCTCAATTCAAACGGATTAAAGTACTGTACAATATAAAGGTCTCTCTCTCTCTCTATTCTGAAATAATTTTAATGTAATTAAATTTTAGTAGAATTTATTTAATTTTCTCTGCCTTACTTTTGTTCTTCATTTAATATTTTTACCGAAATATATATCCGTCTCTATCTTTCATCCGCGTTTTATCCGTTCGAAAACTGCAAGTAAGTTTCGGTCTACGTGCGTGGAAAAAGAGTGGGTTGAAAGAGGGCGAGAGTGGCGACCGAGCGGGGCACAAACACGATCGGCGATGCGCGCCTGCTGAAATTGGAAATTAATCGGTTTTGCGTTGTTCGCGAGGGTGTATTCCTCGTATGCGTACACTGGCATTTCGCTGAACGAACGAGCGAGCAAGCAAGCGAGCGCGAGCACGGCTTCGTTCGTTCATTTACGCTTCGATAAATCGAAGCGCCCGGGCGCGATTTCGTCGCCGAGCTGTCTAGCGATTTTCGATGTTTTTAGTGTTTAACGTACGAGTATGCGCGTTCCGTTCGCTCGTGCCAGGATAAATCGAAACGCGATCGCCCGCCCGACCCGTTTCTGCCCGCCGATTTTTAGTGTTTTCAGTGTTTAATGTCCTCGTGTGCGACGATATTCTATCTTGTATATCTATAGATAGCTCTATTTCGTACACAAAGCTTGGCGATCGATATCACAATCAAGCGGATAAAGATGATAGCGATTTTATCACAATTTTCAAAGCGCACAATGATAAACAAAAATGTTTGAGTAAAAGGCGAGTTTTACATTCATATTTCGATAAGAAGATTGGTTTTTAATTCATCGAAAAATTTTAATCTGTAAAAAAAGTGCGATTGGTCAGGAATACGTAATATTAATTTATCTACATGATTAATACGACAATCAGTGTATACATTTTAAAATGTATTTCTTAGTAATGTCGTTCCATTCCATTTTAATTAAAAATTAAATTAAAATTAAACGAAATGAAAATCACAAGAATGTAAAATATTTTATTAACCAAATATTAAATCGATATTCGAGCTATATATATTTAATGACTTTTCATAAAAAGTGTTTTTTTTTTTTTTAAAGTAGATTTTCCCTGTCGGTTTAAATAAGAAACATACGTGCGCGTTAACGAGGCTGCCTTATAAAGATTTAATATCCTTTTTTATGATTGCAACAAACAATCCATCACGTTATTTAAGATTGATAGTGATCGCGAATGTAAAAGCGGACGAATGTCGACGAAAAAGCCTCTTTCCCTACTAGGAATTTCCCGCAGGACAATTCCCTCAGTAGACGAGATTCTGCGCGGGTTTACACAACGGGTAGCCAAAAAGAAGGGCGGAAAGACACAACACAGGAGCATCTCTCCTTGGCATTCCGGGCGGCAAGAGAAAAAGGAAGGATCCATGGCAGCACACGTTGTTCTGTCTTATATATATATACACATATATATACGTATATTTTTTAAATAAGACAAAGCTTGTACGTGTACCTCTAACGGTAGCCGTGCACAGAGAAATCTCGACACAAAATTGCAAAGACAAATTCCAAATTTATCTGAGGTAAACTTAAAGAAAGCAGAAAGTTTTTCGAAACTCTCGGAGTTTCTACTCCACGATATCGTAAAATTTATGGGATTAATTTTTCATTTTAACTCCATAATAATAATAATTTGCAGAATTTGACAGTTTAACAATATACATACAGGAATTTTTTTTATGCAAGATATGACAAAATTTCTCCTCTGACACACTTAAATATGGTACAACCACAATCGTGAATTTAAATCAAGATCTGCAGCATCTAAGAATTAACATTTTTATCGCAATAAGACGCATATTGCACCGAATCCGTCAACTGGCCGACAGAAGCGATACAATAGCTCACGCGAATTGCACGCTCGTGGCTGCACCAAGCGTTCATCACATAAAAAGTGATATAAGTCAAACTTTGGAAAACAAAAATTGTTAAAGACTGTTAGATATGCTTTTGCTTAAAAGTCCAAGTTTTTTAAAATGGATAAGTTTGCATTAAAAAGAGGGATTTATTTAAAGCGTTAAAGTGGACCACATAATCATTTATCACATTTATTTTTGTCAATTTAGTAGTTATTATATTATTAACGAACATTAACATTAATTTAAAAAAGAGCGTGAAAAAAAGCAACAAAGTTAGAGTTCTTGAAAATATTTGTTGGCGTGACAAATATTTGATTCCTACTTTGATAATTTTCAATAACTTCAATTGATTCTAATTGCTTTATTTGAAAGCAATATATCAAATGGCTTAGGAAATTCCAAAATTGTGACTAGTACCACTCTCTTTCGAAATGAACGACTCGTATGTTAAATATTACTATACTGATGGCATGCACTAATCGACTATATGGTAAAACAAGATGGAGCAAGAATATCAAATTTATCTTCATATCGCGCGGTAGAGCATGATCGCAATTTCAAAGATGTTTACTTGCACATTTAGTACAAGTACCATACTTTTCATTTGGATCTACCCATTATCACCTTCAACCTCGCTCAAACTTCATCGGTGTTGTCTCTGAACACCTTGTATAAACATCGTATCTACGTACCGCGGCGAAATGCGCTCAACGATAAAAAATTAAAAGAAAACATTGTTCTTCATTTCTTCCCCTCCCTTCTCCACCCCTTCCCCCGTCGCTCTCATTTTTCTTCTGATTCCTGTGAGCTACCAATCCGCTCGCAGCACGACGACGGTTGAAATATTCGTCGGACTTCTTCCGCGTATTCGTGATTGGAATACTTTTAAGTACCTAACCGGGAGCTCTCTCTTCTTCTCTTTCTCCCTCTTCCGCCGTTGCAACGTCTCTTTCTCTTAATCCGCCCGGAGATTAAACGAGTTTTGTCGAGAGAACTTGGGGGCGTGGGCAGGTGGCAGGAACGCGCGCGAGTGTATGTACTCGAGTGTGCACGTCTGTGTACATGTAATTACGCATGTATGTATAAATGTGTATGGGGTGGAGTAAAATGCCGCGCATCTGAGAGATATCTTTTTTATTTCAAACATCACGAAAGAATCTTTCCGCGTTTGCAGTGACAAACGACGTGCAATTTGATGAAGTCAATTTTTTTTTTTTTTGCGAAATGCATTTTGAGTTACAATCCTTTCGAATATTTTAAATAAAATGTAATTAAACAAATATTACGTAACTAATTTGGAACTCACTAATTTCATATTTGAGATAAGTATGTTAATAATTAAAATTATGTTAAAGAAAAATGTGTTGTTCTCAAGTGCTATCAACAATGATTTTAATTTGACTTATAAACAACCGCTTAAAAATTAGTAATTGCTCAGACATTTCAGGAGATCTTTGCAAAAAAACAATATAAGAATAACTTTACCAGTTCATCCGCCGTTTGTTACTGTGAAAGTTTTTCAAAAGATACTTTTGGCGTCTTTAGAAATACGAGAGATACCGGAGATAGCGATATTTATTGCGCTACCTTCTACATCGAAGCAGGCGGTTACGAGAAGAGGAGGCGAAATATATTGCGAAAACTCGTGAAAAGATACATTAAAGAGGGGGAGGGGACTCTAAGTTGGAAAAGAGTGAATGAGGTAAGAAGAGAGGACTTGATCGTTAACGAAGGGGCGTTCGTTTAAAATTAAGGTGAAAGAAAAAGACGTACGTGAGTAACAAAACGCGGAAAACTTTCTGCCGTCAATGCGATTTAAATCCGCATTTGAATTAATTCCTCTTTGTGATATGCACGTGAAATTTATTGTGCATTGTGATAATTTTCGATTATCTTATACATATATAAGATTTTGATTTGAGAAGATATTCATTCATTGTATTATCTTTTAGGCAATTAAAAATAATATTAAAACATTGAAATATATTTTTCTATTAAGATATTAAAAAACATATACCTATAAAATATAAATTACACTCTGTAAAATATAATGAAAATATATAAACAGTGTTTGCAAGATTCTTTATGTGTTTATCTTTTATCTTTATCTGCATCAAGTTTAATCGATGAAAAATTTGATCTCTCTCGCTACTCTTTAATTGCAATTAAGAATGCACCAAAGAAACCTAAGAAATCGATCGATAGGAAAATTACAGAAGATTAAGAAAGAAATGAAAAATCTAATCAATAAAAAGAAATTGCGCCTCGTTGAGAAAAAGAAACCGAAAGACACCTCTGTCCGCTGTCTGGCTGTGAACGATCTTAAACGAAATGACAAGCCGGTTTATTTGCCTAACGCGATTATTGATGAAATTTTCTGAGGTTGCAATTAGCTTACAGAGCTTAAATACAGTCGTGTTGAAGTTTCCGCAACACAAAAAATAAAAGATAGACCTTAAAAAAGATAGATCTTGATGAGAGCTTTTCAGAATCAGATAAAAATAAAAAGTAAGAAATGAAAATTGAAATTATTAATATATTGTCTCTTAATTGGATATATTGATAAATAAATATGATATTTTAAAGAAGGATTTCTTACATTGTATTATTTTTCTATAGATAAAATTATATACAAAAAGCACATTTAAAGATTTTCAAACTGTTTGAAAGTAATAAGAAATTACAGTTGCAGTTAGATCTGTTAGAAATTTTGTAGATAAAACCTGCATAATATATTTTCGTTTACATTTTTGTTATTTTGTTCATTGATTTATCGATTCTTGAAATATAATTATTTGGATTGAAAATCTGTAGACATATCTAATTGTCGCGGAGGAAATGTGAAAACGAAGAGAAACAACGAAAGCTTTGTCGATAAGATATAACTATATTTTTCATCAAATGAGATTGCGAGGGAGTTAATTCCGTATAATATAATTATAGAGTTTGTGTGATTGCAATTAAGTTAAGTTCGATACAATCGGAAGAATGGCTGAGAAATAAGATTGGTTGGATAGTAGGAGAAAATAAAAGAATTGATTAGCTCGCCAAAAGGGCGGAGGATTTTTTGCGGAAAATCATTTTTAATTTATTTTAATAAATATCGCGGTAAAATCCTCGTGATGCAAAACATCGGGAAGTAATAAAACAAGTTGTACGCCTAATTAATTCCGGGAATAATAACAAAATTTACAAGATTAAACTCTGGCTGCATAAATGCGCAAAAATAATAATAAATATGAAATTAACATTTTGCATTGTTCAACAATTTATAGCAAATGCTCGCGCATCGCACAACATGAAAAGCTATGAACAAATCGATCTGAAAGATTATCTGACAAAAAGCGATTTCCATTCCAACGTATCTTCCAATCAACGTAACAATTTGCAACAAAACCATTGCGGGCGATAAAGTTTCTCTCGAAAGCCGCATCGCCATTAGCGGATTAACGTCGCGATTTGAGAAGAGTTATCTCTTGCAAAAAATAATTGCTGTCCTAGCTGTCTCCCAATCAACGTAACGATAATTTACAAACAAACTGTTCCGCACGTATTGCTGCCAGTAAAAATTTCGGGAAATAATGTTGACTAACGAGTTACTGATAACATTCGCAATTGAAGAGGTTTAATTTGCGCGGTTAATTAACGGTTAGTTGATTCTTTACTATTTTCTCACTTGTATTCGTCGTAATATAGATGGACAAAAGGAAATTAGTTTTTATACTAATCGATGTGACTAGACTAGATTGAGCAATCGTTTGCTATTTACGGATTAATTCGACCCAGTGTCGCTATTTCCGACGCCGATTATCGCTCCGAGTGGGATATTCGCCGACGAGAGAAAAGTTTTCCAGAACGACGACGAGGGAGAGCAGTCCTCCATTACAAAGAAATTCTCACTGAAAGATGAAGGATAAACACGAACTCCAAACTTTCGTCGGCGCGATCATTTCATTAGCAGTTAGCCGCTCCATTCCGCACGGCGGACAAAAACTTATTTATCAGGCGGGACAAAAGTTTCGTACCGACAAACAAGCAACTCACGACGATACTTCGCGTTGGCATAATTATTGTTTCCCCTTCGATGCGGCTCGCTTAACCCTGGAACAGCCGAGTTCGAAACCGTAATATAGAGAATCGCAGAAAGAAAAAAATATTCGGAACGAATCAGACAACAGAAAATTATATTGAAATTTAATATTCGATGATACGAGGATGTAAAAAATTCGAAGCAATTTTAGAAATACGAATTAGAAAATGTCGAAGTATAGCGCGTCACGATGAAATTTATAATTCACAAAATTCTAAAAATATTTTCTTTCACGAGGCGTCTCTTAGGCGTTTTATTACGGCTGTAATTTTTCATGATTACTCATAAATGGACTCAAAAGTGTTCTCGTCAGTTGCACAATGAATCGTAAAATTGTTTCACATTTGCGTGTCGGATTGATTACGTCGTGCATGAGACGACTAAATAAGCATTATTAATTGTTCTCCATACATTTAACGCGAGAAATCGAGATGCCACATATGGGGCGATGGATGTATGATGTAATGACTTTATTATTTATTATCTCACGATGCGATATAAAGAGAAAAAAGAGATGATTTTCAAGAAATTTGAGATCGAACGAGAAATCTGGCAATTAAGTTCTCATATTTTATTGAGTAATCTAACACAGAAAAAAACCTATCTCATTTCTCAGCTTCTCTATTATTAATTGTTTTAAAATTTGATTGAGTGAATAAGTGCTCTCAGCGTAGTATAAAAAAAGAATAATAGATGTGGCAATAAAGTTAAATGAGACTCGATAAATAGACGTAATGATGATATGATAATTGAATAACTATGTATTATATACACAATATAGGATGTCTATGAAACAATCTGTCGGTCTCAATATCGAGTTTCTAATCGAAAGTATGAAAAATTCCTCGTTTTCTTTGGAATGTATTTTCTTCTGTGTAATATATATGTATAAGAAGGCAGTTGAGATCGCAAATATGTAATATTTATTACAGTCAATTTCATTCACAGCGTAGCACTTCAGACTGACGGATGCTTCGCAGACATCCTGCGTACTTGAAACGTCGGAAGTCGCGCGTTCAAGATTCGGTGTCTATTATAATTTTACCTGGCGAATGCGCCCGTATGTACGTGGCGTAGAACAAATGCGTTCATTGCGCTAAATGGCGACGAAGCGAATTTCGCGGCAGCGGTTCGGTATCCAATTTCATTAATCGTTGCGCCAAAATCCCCCTTACCACCCCCTCTGTTATCCACCAATTTCACTTAAATCGTAATCTCGGACGCGAATCCACCCCTCGTGCCCGCCTACTACGGCCTTTACACCGACACTTTGCCCCCTTCTCCCGCTCGCTTTGTCCCGATTGCAACCGGCAGACGGTTAATCCGCAATTGGTTTCGCTGGCGGTGCGATTAAACGGAATTCCCAAATGATTTTGGCCCGCCCTCCCGCCACGCGCTCGATTATTCGCGGGCACGACGCGTGGAAATTTCGTATAACCCGCCGTGATGCAGCACGGTTTGAAGTGCAGGATGCACCTGTACGACTTCCCTCGATCTGGTTATGCTTAATGCGTCCGCGGGTGATTATTTATTTGCGACTTGATAGCGAGATTATTCAGTCATAAATTGGAGAAAGAGAGAGAGAAAAAGGAAAGGTTAGCAGACTATATAGAACATTAGAAATTACTATATGATTGTATTGTATTTTCAAAAGTAATTGATTATTTTAAACGTGTTCATAAAAGTTCTGAGATTTAAAAAGATATTTAAAAGTCATGTGAATCAATATTTTTATATCGTTATAAAATTCTAAAGAAATGTCCCGCAAATATAAGTAATGTTGAGACATATTAATTGAAAATAAGTATTTAAAACTTTATAATTAAATAATGATTTATAAAGATGTATTTAATCTTATGTTTGCAGTATGTATGTATATGTATAAATTAACTAGAGAAAAAAAAACTGAAGGCTGAAAATACATATTACATGTTTGATTTAAACTTTTCGGATGAACCGTAAATACGTGAAAAGTTAACTTTAACTTAAAAATGGGGAAAAAATGCTAAAAATAATAATTTATATTGCTATATATAATTAATATGTCTACTAATATTTACTTAAGATTGCTTTGAGACATTAAAAGTCCGTCAAATTAAATAAGAAGCCTTGAAATGTCCCAAATTTGTATTCGGTTGCTGTATTAATAATGTTAATTAAATTTCTGATGCTCCAGTGAGAAAGAGAGGTCACGTATGAATTGAGAGGAGTACAATTAAATATAACATAATTAACATAATAATAATTAGATAAATTAAGCCATTTGTTATAACTATTTGTTATAATTGTAATTTGTTAAAGTTGTATTAATCCACTACGTAGCTTTGCGTTTAACAGATATGCTTGCTCCATTTTGTTTAAACCTTGACCAAGACCATTAATTCCTTTTTTAATCAATCAACTTACTGACAAATATAAATATATATCACACATATTAAATATTACGATTAATACATTGTAAGCCGTTTTATTCAATGTTTTAAATGCAAGATTTTATTCATAAATGCTGCATTATTTTTATGACAATTTTCAACTCTGGCAATTACTAGAAACGGCTTACAACGTGCTAATACGATTATCGACCGCAAGGTCGCTTACTATGGGTATTAAAAGGATTTTAAGGGATACCAGGTGACCCAAGCGTCTTGTTCCACCGAATGTACATGCGAACGAACATGCTTACGCGGAAAAACCCATTTCAGACACCCTGCACTAAGGAAAGCGCCGTATATATTGTTAATAACTAAATACAATGAAAATAAACGAGGCAACGTAAACGAAATCGTCATTTGGTCGTAAGTTTGATTTAATGCGCTCAATCGGATTGTCGAATCAGCTCTTCACAATTCCATAATAATTTAATTCTGATTATTATTGTATCAACAAAGTTTTGTACGGACAATTGCAGAATATGATATTGCAATCAAGAGTAAATTAATAATAGAATGTTATATCCTATGAGGATATACATTATAATGTAATTCTCTTATGTATATGTATCATTTCGAAAATATAGACTTATAGAAAGAGAGATTCTTTTCCACTTGATGTTTCTCACAATTAGACAACGTTGCTTAGAGATACATAATAATTTAATGATTATTTCGAATTTTGTTATGTAAATGCAAAGCTTTTAAATTTAATAGAAAATCAGAGTATTAATCAACAATCCATAGGATTATTGCTGATTAATTATTTTCATATTATGACTATGGATATTACCATGAATAATCTATTCAACTGAATAGAATACATAATTCTGCAATTATCTTTACTATTTTAGGATACATAAGTAAAAAGAAAGTTGCGAAAGACTGCATAAAACTGATGTCGACAATTTGATTGAAGATTCGCCGATGATAAATGCTGATTCTCAAATGATTCCACGAAATATGTAGACAGAAGCATTGATCGGACGTATAACTACGGATGGTTTTAATGAAGAGTTGCACATCAAAAGCGATCGCAACGATAATAATTTATCTCAGTATCAATATGGGAGAGGAATCATTCTGTGAGAAGATTAAAATTTACCAGGTTATCTTTTTTTCGACGCAAATGAGCATCGAAAAATATCAATAGCCTTTGCAAATTGGACATGGATATTACGAATTTTTCGTTACATCGTTATCCCATCATTAATGAGAAAAATATGCTGGATTGTATAATCCGTTCTTTCGATACATTCCTATTTAGAAAAAAAAATAACTTTTCTATGACGATACGAGAGAAAGAGGAAGAGGAAAAAGATGAAAATTCCATTGATAGAAATTCCACGGAATGATCAATTAATTAAATAATGTTCTGTTTTAATACATTAACAAATGAAGATTTTCATAGTATTATTGTTACTTGATTTTTTTCTGCAAACTGCAATCTAATTGAAACAGGTCTCAGCCATGTAAACATGTATATTCATTATATGTAAAAATCAGATTAAAAAATTTTAAATATTTTATATCGTATTTTATTATATAAATTACTGAGAATTAATTTTATTTTATAAGTGAAATAATTGTAAAAAGAACAATAAATATATAAACATAATAAATATACTATACAATAATTTTACTTTATATTGATTATATGAATCGACAGATATTAAAAATATAGCTGAATCAATTTACTAATACAGGTAATTCACACATTGAAATTTATTACCCAATGATATTATAATAGATACATGAAATGTAGATAGTTGTTTTCTCGATGAAAGATACACATAATTAATTGTATTAATATTAATTTATACAATTAATTGGAACTATTTTTCAGTAAGATTTTTCAATCAAGATTTATAATTATATTTTGTTTGTCCAATTATTGATAAATAAGAACGTTAAACATAAAATTTATTAAACATATTTTTGTCCACCTCCCTCTTTTTCTCTCTATTTCGCGAATTTACGTACAAATTCTCGATCAATGCTTCGCCTAAACGTTATCTTTTATTTACACACTCTTCTCATTACGTACGTCACGCTAAATTTAGCCGATTTCTTTTCTTATCTACTAAAAAAAATCCGTACATAATTATGAGATAAATATCAAATAACTAAACGTTTTTGTGCTGTGAATGCAGACTTTTAATAATGATAGTAAACAAAAAAGGCAGGAGTCTGAAGAGTATTTTTTGACGCATGAAAACATTTATCTGGGTTCTCTATAGATAGGATGACTGTTCCACGAAAGGATCAGCTATATTAGATTGTAATCAGATTGGATTTCGCAGTAAGTTTGATATATCTGTGTCGCTGTCAGATAAGAAACTTTCACTCTTGTTATCAAGAATAGATGAAATATCAGGAAATATAAAGGAAATCTTGCTTTTCGTAAACATATGATTACGTTTTACAATCACATTAATCAATGTAGTTCCATGGAACAATCGCGATCTATTACGATCAAAGAGATTAACAGACGAAAAAAATCCGAGAATGAATAGTGGCGTAACTAGATGGATATGTATTCACCGCAATCTATTTATACACATCATCTCACTTTATAAACGTGACTAGTACAAATGCATTATGAGTAAAACTATCCTGATCCTAGCAGGCTGTATGCATTATGTAATGTTGAAAAATTTTACCCATTTTCAATATCTAACTTTCACCATTCCTAGTTACGCCTCTCGGAATGTGATATTACTTGTATGGAGATCGATCACACGCCGCAATTGTCGACAAATTTGTTTTACTTTTACGTTTCATAGTTTTTTTGCAACTACGATAACGGCGAATTTATTTTCACTTTTCACATTTTTTCTCATGATGCGAACATTATGTGACCGATCTCCAGAATTGATGGATATGCATATTCTTCACGATCGCGGCAGCGAGGGGCACGAAGCGGAGTCTCGCGAGGACCGTGATAGCGAAGCTATCGCTGATACTGCGACTCTTCCTAGCCGATCCATCGCGAGACACGTTCTTCAATGGTCCAGCAATTGGCCAGTTCGCTCGACCATGTGAAGCGATTCGCCTCCGACTTCGTTTTCCTCACTCGATTTTTTTTATCCCCCTTGCTCCCTTTAATGCTATGCTCCATTTTGTTGATTTGAAGGAGGAAGCTAAAGTGAGATAGGAACGGAAAGGAATGACGCTCATTAGATCCCTTCACTTCGAATAACTCATTGAGAACGAAGAAATTGATCGATGGTTTAATACTTATAAACTATAAATAAATCAGACT
The DNA here is from genome assembly GCA_021460005.1 of Tetramorium alpestre. Taxonomy (NCBI): domain Eukaryota; kingdom Metazoa; phylum Arthropoda; class Insecta; order Hymenoptera; family Formicidae; genus Tetramorium; species Tetramorium alpestre. The sequence goes on along the minus strand of JAJVSH010000122.1, from coordinate 85,748 downwards.
TCTCTAACTATAAATACATCAAACTAATATAATTAAAATGTAATATATTTTTAAAAAATAATTGTATTAAAATAATTATTTGTTTATTTCACCGATGCATTTCATGATTAATCAATTAATTAATTGATTAATTTTTNTCGAGTAAATATGCTTAATATATTTTTGGCGAATTAAATGTTTGATTGTATGTTTTCATTAATGACAAAATTATACAAATGCCACGTTAAAACTCCGTGGATCTTTTAACGAATCTATCTGATAAACGGCGAATTGTGGAATAACTACCGAAATGACAAGTCTGATTTATTATCAGTTGTATCGATTTCAACGTCTTTTAATTGAGTATGTTATACTTTATTATTTTTTATATTTATAAGGGATCTGCTGGCGTCATACGAGCAGAGTCGAATATAGTTTCATCAGAAAATATATACTAGCGATCAATATACAATATAATCTTAAATATATTACACAAAATAAGGACGCTAAAATATTTTTGGAGATATTTCTTTATTATGACGAAAATTTAAAAATATTTACTATTGAACCTCTTTTTTTACATGTTCTTTTTTCCGTAACGTATCGTTCTGCACTTCATTAAAAAAAATTGAGGTTAATTGATATGGTTCGTTGCTTCGGCAAGAATTCTCTATTTTTTCTAGTAATTTTCGTGATTGTAAGAATGTAAAGGTTTCGTTTTCTGCTTCGTTGAATATTCACTTAGTTCAGAATTGTATTTGCAAAAAATTAGTTAATCTTCCGATAATTACTTGTAATAATTTCTTTATTATAGATTTTTACATCTCGTCTGAGAACAAATAAGTCTTACTTTTTAAACGTAATTTTTCTGATCGTCAAAATAAAATATGCTCAGACAGTATTGAAACAGTTATTAAAATATGTAAATACAAATGAGAGAAAGCGATTCTCGCTAAGAAATGATTAACGTATGAGTAGATAACAGAGTTTTTTTTTTTTCACTCAAGATCTTTTAATTTTTGACACTGTGCATCCTTTTTGTCGAATAACTTCGCCATTTTTTCATTCGCACGCGTACATATTTATCATTCGCGAAACTATTCAGCTCTGCTCGTGGCATTTTCCAGGGAAACGGAGATCAAAGGTATTTAAGACAAATCGCATGAAGTCAATCACAAAAAAAGTACAGACACGGGGCGTGCGGTACTTACTCGTTGTTCAGCACGCGGAACGATTTGGGCGACATGCAGTTGACGCTCCACTCGGTGTTCCCGTGCTCATTGCATATCGTGATGGAGAACCTGCCATAGTTCGCCCGTATCAGGTGGATCAGCTTGCCCTCGCCGCACTCGATCTCCAGCGTCTTGCCCTCGCAAGCGTATGCGGTGTCGTACCTCTCTGCAACAGAAAGCGCGATGCGTTTTGTTTTTCGCTATTTTCGGCCAAAGAGTTGTCGCCGCGGTTCGCGGTAATTCGCATGCAACTGCACGCACGCTGATGTGCAACTGCAACTCGCGGTGAATCGAATATAGAGATTATAAGCGCGCCGTCGAACTCTCATACGCAACCTCCGATGTTGCAGCCGCATCCACATCCGGTATGTGGGAAAATCCTAGAGGATAGGGGTGCGTTATTTACCGATGGGATTATGTTGTTACGATATTTAATCTTTTCGCATGGTTGCATTTTTGCGGTTTATATGTTGGTTTCCGTGCAAAGATTTCTATCTCGAACAAATTTTGCATTCGGATTATTTCTGCAATGAAAAGAGTTGAGTTTAAGATAAAATATATTTCCCTCTTTCTTTATGAAGGCTTCTATATCTTGGGTTTCTGCTTGAAATAAAATATTTAACCGTGAATATTAAACATTTTTTATATTTTTAATAATTTTCCTCCAGCATTATTATATCGAAATTATTCTTCTTGAGAAACTTAAGTTTAGATATTTTCGTTCGATTTAGTAGAAAAAATATTTTTTTTTCTCTTAAAAAAACAGGCGATGCGTCTTTTGAAATACGATAACTTTTTAAAACTCTGTTTTTTTTTTCATGAGATTTATAAAAATCTAAACTAAATTTTAGATTACTTATCGTAACACTGTGAAAATTAATTTCAAAATATTATAACAGTAAAATAAATTCTCGGGGAATAAAAAAAAAATCGATCCTTTTATTTTTAAAGCGACTAAATTCAGTTTATGAACACATTCAACGAAGATAGGATAGATAATATAATATTCTAGTGTGATGTAAACGCTTCGACACGGAATCCGCGGGTAAATTCGCTGAATTTGCCGGCGCCGCAGCATTTCCGAGGAAAGTCCTAACCGCGGACTAAACCAGCATTGTGGCGCGTCGGTACGGAACTAATGAACTCACGACGAGGCTTTCACGGACAGAGTTATTACACCACTCCCCCCCCCCCCCTTGTCTCCTGCTCGCGCAAGCTGTTCCCTTGTCGCTGCCCCCTTTCGCTGTCTTCTTCCCTCATTCCCCTCATTCTTCGTTTCCTCTCCCTGGACATTATATTATGGCAATCATTATACTTCCATCTAAATAAGCCTGTACCTAGTTTTACAATTCTGTCAGTACATTGCTACGCGCTGAATACACCGTAAGACGTATCAACGCGCTAATTTAGATTTTATCTCTTCGCGTTGACATATATTTGACGTACATTATTTCAAGCTTAGATTATTATGTAATTACATTTCAAACGACGAGCCATCGATTATAATATATCCAAAGTCTTCCATTTGATCTTACGAGGACAAATTTAACAACAGTACAGGCATAAGTAACATTGGCATTCCTTTCCCGAAGTCATTAGTTGGCACATGTCCAGCCGTCATTATCGATCATTACGTAAAGGATCCTCAAGCGAAAAAAAAAAAATCATCTCGGATAGACGTCTACTTGCAGAAAATCCGAGAACAAAGCGACGGCTGAGTAACGACGCGCGTGTTTCGCGGTAAATTACTGCGTGCGTGGAAACGATGGTGGCGGAGGTCAAGGATGCGGCGGGATTACGGAGGGCACACGAGAGGAGTGCCTCGATTTAACGTCCCATTCGCTCGCTACATCCGGCCGATACCGACTTCGAATGGCGCCATGTTCTGCGGTGGCTGTATACGCCGTTTCGCGTCGTCGAGCAAGGTCGTCCCTAAATTTCTGTTAATCCCGCGAATACGGCCCTTGGGGTAAAGGGCCAGCAAGAACTTCAATTCCGTTCCTTTTGATTCCACTTAGTCTAGAAGTCCCAAGTATTATTTTGACCAGCTGTTCATAAGCGAATTCGTGTCTTGTCTCGAATTATCCGAATGAAAAAAAGATACATTGAAGTTGGGGATAATTCGAGAGTTACTGGGAAGTAAAAATGAAGATGAATTTAATCTTACATCTGCGGTACACATACACATCGGCGTACACATAAGTTAAGTTAGTTACCAAAAAAAAAAAAAAAAACTGAAGACTAAAAACACGTATTATGTGCTCGATTTAAACTTTTTTTTTTCTGCCCGGATGAGACAGAAAGCTTCTCGAAAGTAGGATAAAATATCGCTGAGGCCAGCGTATTCTTGATAAAAATGGCAGAGGGCTGAGAAAGAGGAAGCAAGAAAAAGATTTATAACACGAAGGCAATTTCTCAGCTGCCTGTTTTTGCTCCTCGCATCGCGATTAACGCCCGACTCGCGCCGTTATTCTCGATGCAGTTTGTTCTCCGTTAATTAAGCGCGTTTCGATAACACCGTAAGCGGCAGGTAATCGATATACGGCGTCATTGACATGCTCGATTAACCAGGGATGAGATAGAAGTGAGCGCCGGGCGCGACGTGTGTTTCGATCTAAACGCTACTGCCATAAACGCATCGATTCGCTTAAGCAATTTGCCCGTCTCCCCGATGAGCCTGTCTGCTGCATGCGTCTGTATCGTCTATAAAATAATTCGTTACGTATCGAATTATCTCAAAGTTAGATTTTACGCGGTAAAATTTTATTTCGTATTTTTTTAATTTATACTATTCTTCGGAATATATTCGCGGCGACAAAGTCGTTCAAAGTTGAGCAACTTAGAGGCATCCCAAAACAGAGGTGAGATCTCTTCGGGATTCACCGGAGAGTTCGCCTTCGGTCCCTTTAAACGCGACCTGGGCTCGAGTGTATGTGGTCACCGCTCGAACGCCGGGAAGACGTTGCCTCCCTCGGGAGCGGTGAGTTCCGAGAGAGCCGCGCTGTACATATATACGTAGATGTTTCGACTGTGTTTCACTCCTGCGACTCGCCCAGGACGGATGCGCTTCGTCAAGTTCGAAGCACCGGAAAGCAAGGGGATTCTCTCTGTCTTTTTCTTTGTGCTCGTTGCATTCGTGTAAATCTTCGAACTCGCGGCCGCGCTGGAACTCTCTTGAGAGTCCTTTCAGGCTTTATCGCTTCGCCCTCTGGAACTCTCGATCGCTGCCGGCGCCTATGCCGGGTACAGCTCTCGATCTAGTCGTCAAAGTTCTTTAAGCGTGATCGAGGAGTTTGCAATTTCCCTCCAAGTATTAATTGGTTAGGAATTATTTTTTATTTTTGGGATATTAATATGCAAGTTGACTTTGATGTAATTCTTGACGCTTGAAATATAAGACATTGGTTACTATATATTAAAATGAAAAGATTGCTATATATTGTTCACAAATGCTTCTTAAAACCGGGATAAAAGTTACAGCCGAAAAACGCAGCGAATGTGACAAACTGTATATAACAACCTCGCGTAACTCGTTTCAACATCGAGCTCGTCATGAAAATTAGAGCCCCAAAATAAACACATTTGAACTCGCCCCGCTGTTGAATGAGAGAATTATTGCATGGCCCCGCATCGTTGTCGAAGTGCCTTTTTCACTACGTTTGCCCGCCGCTGCACCCGCCGCAGCTGCGGCTGACGCGTTATGCGTCATGCGGTCGCTACCGCGGCCGAACTTACTGCACGCGGATTGTGCGCGGGTTGTAAAACGCGTCACCACTGCGTGAAATCGAGCGGGTGAAGCCCTCTCTCGGTATTTAACCCGAAAAAGTTGTTGCGAACTCGAGCATCGGACAATGAAATTATTATGCGCCCTTTTAGCCGCACTTCGGTGATGAGCCGCACTCGTTACCAAAGCGAATGCAACCGACGCGCGTGCGTCATGTGGCCGCGGTTAGGACGCGTACGATTCAACTTTGCATGTTGTTTGACCAATGTATCGTTTAAGTACATCGTTTACGTCACAAGTATCCCGTTGTACATTTTAATTAATTATTATTATTACGCGATTATAAAGCAAGGATTGGGTATTATTAACTCAGATGTACTTGGTTACGACTTGTATGTTTATAGATATACACGAATAATTATAAGCATAATTATTATGTTTCTAATAGAGGTGATAATATGAAAGAGAATGGTACATGATAATATGAGAGAGAATATGGAAACATCTCTTGAGTTTAAACATGTGACACTTTGCAAGTTAAAAATTAAATGTTTACAGAAATGAAGAACGCTGATGTTGACTCCGTTACTATGATGAATCTCTATTACAGAAATAAAAAATTTCATGTTATCATCATTTGCTCTGACAAATTGAGTTATATTATAAATTATCAGTAAAGTAAGAATGTTATGAACACCCGATATAGAAAACTGGGAATATGCTCTAATTTTTTTTAAATAGAAATATTTTTTAGATTACATCGTGTTTACATTTTTATTTTTGCTGATCAAAAATTATATAGATTCTTTAAGAGTCGAATTTGCGAATTTAAGAAATTTTGTCTTCAATTCACTCAAATTACATTAGCATATTTGTTTATAAGAGAAACGATAATTCTGCAAATGGAGAACTAATTCTATGAAGTACCCCGTCCCTAAGGCTTCTTTCAACGCGTTTTCAGTCTCGTGATCTCAAGAAATCCTTCCTTGCGCGGTTTCCAGTCATCTATCCTCTTAGGAGCTAAGTATAACGCCGTGAAATTTCCATTGAAATTACTTACTCGACTTCCCGAGGAGAACAACGGCTGGCTTCGGCAGAAATGAATTTTTCTTATATATCACCGCGCGCGCTTCTCCGCTTTAGAACCGCCTTACATTATTAATGTCCCCCTTCCTAATCAAAAATGCATTATATTTTCAATATCATTATTCCTTCGTACTCTACTAGCTCCGTCTCATGAACGTCTTTTTTAAACAGCAGTCTGGTTCATGGAAATAATAAAGCTTAAATAAATTTTTTTCTCAATTATTACATGAGAATAAATATATAATACTACGTTATAGTTTTTGATAATTTATTAATGCATTACTTAAGCATTTAATTATAAAAGTAAAATATGAAAAATGTATTTAATTATTTTAATTCTTTTTACCGTAATGTGTGAAAGGGTATTCTGTCAATAGAATATCAATAGAAATACACTTTTTCGCTTACAGTCCAAACTCAATTACATTTTTTGTGATTTTAAAAAAATTTTAAGTCAATATATATTTTTACATTGTATACTACAATCGACGCTAACATTTTTCCGACAAATTCTGGGCGCCGTGACGTGCGGTCACCGTGCCGTCGCATCGCATCGCATCGCATCGCGCCACGTCGTGGCGGGCATTCTCCCGACTCGTGGAGGGGAAAAAAGAGGAGAATTGCAGTTTACCATTAATGACTCCAAGTAATAATATATCGGAGGTCCGCCGCGGCCTGTACCTCCCGCTGCCGCGGCGGCCGACTTGAAAGGGCCGACCTAACAGCGGGATGTCGTCAGCCCGATGCGGTCTCAGACCTCAAAACCTTTACAGCCTTATTGCGCGCACGGCATGTGTACATACCCGTCGTCGATGACGCCCCGTTTGAAACATTGCTAGAGTATCGTTGCGGAGGGAATCGTTATATTCCGTTCTCTCTCTCTCTTTCTCCACTACTACTCTCTTTGTCTCTCCCTTTTCCGTTCCCATCACCTTGTCGCGTCCACCCACAAAGAGTAACCCGAAGAACGATTTCAGCGGATTCGAAAGGTCGACCGTGGCGAATGCTGAGTCCCGATCAATGTGCGCATCTAAATTGAATGTCGATTCGGTAGGGTTTGATTAGCACAAGGTGTATCAAATATCGTGCGCATTTCTTCGCAGTTATAGGCTTTCCGAGATAGAAGCTGATATTTTTTAACGAATACTTTGAATGAGTCATTTTAAGAAAGGAGTGGTAACTAAGTAGTAGAAAGGAATTCTTGCAATTAATACCTTACAGTATATGAATAGATGAGAAAATCTTATTCACTTAATGCCACTTAACTAAATATATTTAGTTTTACCAGAATTTTAATTGAAGAATTGAATAATAATTAATGAAATTCTAATAAAATTTATTTTAACGTCAATGTATTCTAAAAGCAAAATTCTCTCTTAGCGTATATTTAAAATTTAACTTTCTAGAAACTGTTTGAGGCCCATATATACACATTTACATTAAAATGCATATGTAATATGTAAATATGTTGCACTTTTCGCATTCAGCTTTTCGAAGATGTTCGATGAGTAAAAGGAACAATGGTGACACAGAAACGTGAATTGTTTGGATAAATTGGATAAAATCTCTCGTAGGGAAACCACGCGACGTCGAAAATTCCGCGGGGATGCCCAGCCCCGCCGATGCCGGATGACGCGATGTCGTGTCATGCCGCGTCGTGTCGGCGTCACAGAGCGTCGCGTCCGAGGAGGTACCCGTTCCAACATTCCGCCAGTCGAGTCATATCGATTCCGTCGAAATTGCCGGCGGCCTGGAGCTTGTAATCGTGGGCGGAGTTAATTGACGCGCGACACGCGAGACGTATCGCCCCCCTCCTCCCTCCCCATCGAGTTACGATTCAATTTGACGAGGGATGCAATTGCGTCGGGGCGACGATAACCAAAAAGTTCTCCCCCCCTCTCTCTCTCTGCTCCTCTATTCTTGTTTTCTCCCAGCGCAAACTGCACAGACTGCAGCGAATAACACCTGACGCCCGTGTGCGGGGGCTAATGCTCTCCTCTATCCGCTTCTTATAATTTATTCGACCGTCGTAAATCAGTCAGAGGACTGGAACGGTCCGCGGAAGCAGGGGGCCTGACGCGACCGGGACGTGCAATAGGCCAGCGCAATGTAAATGCACCGCTGTATGCATCCGTGCAGCTTGTAAATACACACGCGAGTGCTGCTGCGCCGCGTCGCGCCTGCCCGTCCTCCGTGAATTGATAATGTAATTAGAGCGGCGAAAAAGGATTAGCTTGAATTAGAAATCCTTGCCGTCTGGGCCTGGCCTGATACGAGAGGGAACTGGGTAGGGTAGGTTAGGGAGGAGAGGAGAAGAGGATTGGGCGCGTAACCGAGGCGAGTCTCCACGGAGGACTTTGATTTATGCGTCCCGGGAGCGCCTCACGAAGTGCAGCAGCCGTTGCAGCCAAAGATGCATGGCCGAGCGGAAAGCCGAGCGAACTTGCGTCTCCATAATGTTACTTCCGATCGATGCGAGGGAAGGGAAGGGGGGGGAGGAGGGATCGTATCTCTAATATCATCTACTATAAATTTGATTGCTGTAATTTAGCAGAAGTATATGAAAAGCGTTCTTCGATACTCGATCGTAATTTACGAGAACCTGTTAATTGTGAAAAATTTTATTTCAGTCTTCTCTAGTTGCGTTAAATCGTTCTCTCGAAAAAGATATCTTACTTATCTTCAGACTAGATAACTTTCAACACATATAAGAAAATGTGAAATGATTTTATTTCAACTCATTGTGCTTTGGATCAACTCATTGAGCAGGAGATAATTAGATCGAGAAAAGTGTATGAAACTAAAAAAAGAATTTCTTCATTCTTTTCTTTCTCACGTGATTTCAAGTTTACATTAATTTGTCGGTTGGTAGACGCGAAAATACCTTGTTGCTGATGAAGGATCAACGTATTCCGTTATTTATACACGTTTGTGCATTAAACGCGCGTGCGAAGTGTTCGTTTCATCCCATGGGATCGATCGTCCATTCGAGAGGACGATTCAATGACCATTGCGAATCCCACGCGCTCTCCCGCGCGCCAACAGTCATTTCTCACGCACACTATTTTTCGTCGTCGCGTTTTGCATGCGAAATAGCGTTTCGTTCTCATACTCGTCTATTACGAAACCGTCTATTACGGATCAAAAGAGACCCGATTACACCGAGTATCCCATATCGGTATAATTTTTCGCACAAACGAATGCGATTACACGTACTATGAGTTACGATATAATATATAGTATATCTGCAATATTTCTTCTCTGTTAAAGTTCATCTTTAACTTGAATTAACTAAAGAGTAAAAAAGATTTATTAAGATTAAAATTTTGAAAATTTAAAATTAAGATTATGAAGAAAATAATTACAACGATAAATTCGAAAATATTTAACAATTGGCGTAAATTATTTAAGTAATTTATGAGATATTATTTCAGAATTTTGCATAGAAATACGTTTGAAATTTATTTTAATAGATGTAAATGTCCATCTATACTACAATATATATAAAGCTTCAAATTAAGATTTTGCTAAAATACAATCTATTTAATAATTAATTGAAAATAGTTTTCTATGATTTTATATTTTACATTTTATTTTATTTTTTAAAACTCCGTAATGATTAGAATTTCCATGCAAGAAAAATCAAATTCAGTTTTGTCAAACAGAAAATATTCCGTTCGATTCAATGCAAACTTTTCTACTAAAACTGGCCGTTAATTCGATACTTTATTCAAGTTTGCCAAAGTGACCGATGAGAGATCGCGAAAAAAAAAATTAGATAACGCGAGCAAACGAAACGACGTTCCTGTGAAACGTCATTTCTATCGCGCGGGTCATCGATCAGACGACGCCCGCGAACGCCGATAACCGATATCGACGCGCGGGCGTCAGCGTCCGCGAGCGACATTCATCCGCGCCGGATGCGCTTTGCCGCGATCCTCTACTTTTTTTTCCGTCTCCGGGTCGAAATAACGATTTTTTGTAACGATGCCGTAACGTCGGAGCGAGCTCGTAATGGTTACATCCTCGGCGGGACACGGAAATGAATACCTCTGCGAACTGGTCCGCTACGGCGAAATGTCCCCATTTTGTCGTAGCGGCGAGTTGCAATAATGTAATATTAAAAAAGAATGAACGTAAAACTTATACTCGTTTTAACACTCCAAAAAAAAAAAAAAAAAAAAACAGTTGCTCAAGATAGTCGCTCAAGTAGCAAAACTGTCGCCTCAGTTCATTTACTGATAAATCCAAGACTACTGGTGAGAAGAAGAAGCGGAAATAAGAAACCACTGTCGGTAACACGCTATCGCAATGACGTCGCTTTGGATAGCACCGCGTAATCTGAGCCATTGCTCGGCCGGCCTATTTAGTGGCGATCGCGTTTCCTGTATGACCCATTCATAATATTTTCATTCCGCGGCAGTGTGCGCGATCTCTCGCGATCCAATTACATCGACAGTATCACCGCTTCTCGTTGGGGCCCGATAATATCGTGCACAATATACCGTATGTGTTTACACCGCATACGTGCGTGTTTGACAACTTCGATATTCGATAATAAACAAAATAATTAATTAATACTTTTTAGAACGGCGTATTATTTTCGATGAGTGCAAGTTTACTTGTGTTACTGTCGTTACACAGCGTAAATTCTATGATATTATACGAGAGTGTTAATTTATACTCATTTCGTTTGTAAATTAATATGTATAATCTGCTTTCTGCTGTATTGTTTTGTATCGTGATCTACGCCGGTAGATTGGTAACCTGATTACGATTCGTAACACGAACTGATTCGTACGGCAAATCACGAGTTAGACTTCTGTAGACTGCAATACTAATTCCGATATTTTAACGTCATTGTAGCGATAGTATCGATAGCAAAGTAACGACGATAAAGAACGGCAATATAATTGATTGCATTTAATCATTATTACAAAATTATATTTTGTAAGCCTTATTATGTTTACTGTTTATTCGACACAAACGGTACATTTCACAATCAGGCCGTGTGAAAAAGAAAGAAAATGAATGTTTCGCATTATTGCTCTATATATTTTTTTTATATAAAATAGAATGAATGCTACTTTTAACTTTCGTTGAAATATTGTTTGCGAAAACAAGACTAAATAAAAGAAGCAATAAAATACGTAACACGAGCAAATATAGTGCTCATTTGTCGTCGCGCGAAGAATGAAAGACTAATTAAATGTTGCGTCGAAGTGTATTTTTATAGTGAAGTCTGCTCGCAACAATTTCGCTCGCGGCTAAAATTGGCTTCGCCGAAATGTCGGTCACCGCCGTCGCCATCGTGCCGCCGATAATTCCCGTGCTAATTACGTAACGCGCCAGACTACAAAAGCGCGGCCCCGATTACATTATAAATAATGGAATACGCTCATAATGCTGTTACACGACGCCGACGTGAATCGGTTCCGCCGGCGACGTATGGAAATGACGGGATTAATATGCGCTGGCGCATTCATAAAGTTCGCTAATTAACGCAGTCGCGAGAAGCCGAGAGGCCGCGATCTTCGCGTTGGAAACTGTATTTTGTTGGAAATAACGCTGGACGACAACAGCCTACGTCTAGTCTGCGTAATAACGTGTATCTTTTTACTTTACATTAGCAAACAATTCGTAATCTACATTTACAACTTTTAATGATTCTCTTGGATATTTCTTTTGGAAGTGAAACTTTTATTCGAAAGGGAAAAAAAAATCCTTTGTTTTCTAGGACCGTTTCTACGGTATTTCTAAGTTATATTTTAGATTATTCTTAATAAACACGCCGTATTTCTCGAGAGAGATATATCCCACAGATGAAAACCACTATTCTGGAGAATTGGAAACGCAGTTGCAACACCAGGTTGCAACGTGATATTTCGTATACTAAATCATTAATGGTCCCTGTTGTTGCTGAACTCACTGCGCGCGCGGCCGTATCCCATCTCTATGCAAGAAGACGTCGGTTTGATGCGCGGGAAAACAACAACAGGGATCATTAATGATTCTCACTCTACAACCGCACTGGAAGAAAACGATCCTTCATTGCGAGCACGCTGCACGCCGCGCGCGCGGTGCCACCCTCCCGCCCCGCACTCCCACTACTTGGCGCGGCTACTACACGCGGTTCAATTATCGTCGCTGGAAATCGCCGTGCTCGCGTTGGTAATGGACATCTGTCACGGCGGGGACACGCGTTATCGCGCGCTGCCGCCTACGAAAAAGCGCCGCGGCGGAATAATTGATGACGCGCGCGCGCGCAACGGCCGATCAAATATTCACGACGCCGACATCTCTTGATGTATATAATTTTCGTGCGAACGAGGCCGCGCGATGTGCGTCGCGACGTGTCATCCGAATTGAACGCGCGCGCGTCCGGCAAGTCATTCCCTTGCATTCGCCGCCCCCGGTGTGATTTCGTGAATATTTCAGCACGTAAATATTGAAACGCGACACCGCGTCTCCGTGTGTATGTGCGCGCGCGCACGTATGCGTGTCCTATCTCTCTCGCGTCTATCCCCGGGATGACGCGCCGGGTTGATTCGATACTTCCCGACGAATCGAGCATCGAGAGCGATTCGCTTAATTCTTTCATTAGGCAAGTCCGCGACAAGTCCGAGTTCGTTACATTTAATTTTCTGTCGTTATTAATGTGTTATTAATGTGTTCGTTTCTCACCAGGTGACAAATAGATTTTCTCCTCAGTTAACAAGGGAATCCGATTTTAGAGGGGTTTCCTTCATGAAGGAAACAGAATAAGAATTATCTGAAATAGTCTTGAAATTTATTATCGTTAAATATTTTCGGTGACTTTTATAATATTTAAGTAAGAATGCTAGTGTACGATCAACAACATCTTAATATTTGAACGCAGAACTTTACATCTATAACTCAAATAAATATCGAATTTAAATATCAAATTTTTATATACTTATAAAAACTTGGATCAATCTATTTTTATCGATTGCTACACATCTCTGTGTAAAAGATAATCTATATAAAATATAAAAATGTAAAGGTTAAAATATATTTTAATCTTTTTACATAAAACATATTTTAATCTTAAAATTTCAAAAGTCTAATTTTGTCCATGCCGATTCAAAAGAAATTTTTTTCAATGCTCTAGAAATATATAAAGGCAATATATTAAATCTTCCGTATAGAGTTTCCTGCATGATCGGCATCCTCTGTGCTGCTCTGCACAACCGAGACACGGGTCAAAGACCATCGTGCTAATAAACGTAGCACGTGTTTCCACGGCGCCGACTCATAAAGTCGGCCAGCTCGATGGCGCACGACGTGAGTTAATTAAAGAACGAGCGCATTTTTCCACCATCGTTCCGTCCCATTCCGTTGTGTCGCATCCTTCGGACGCTTCGACGGCGCGGCGCGGGCGTCACGAGAAATTCGATGTGACCGAAGACTACCTGCTATACTTATTTCGTACACCTTGCGATGAAAATTGCAAAAGGAGCGTGGGAGATGAAAATTCTTTAGAGTCCGTAATACGCTTCGACGTTAGATGAAGTTAGAGAAATTAAAAACATGAAAAATAAATTCTTATAAATACATTGATATCAGATGAAAATATAGATTAAATATTATACTGAGAGAAAATATAGTTACTTTTCGATCCAATCATAATTTTTTAATATTCCTAACTAAATACTATAAAATTGTGGTTGGGCCAAAAGTAACCATATTTTTCTTTCAGTATAAAAGTGAAGAAAAACGCAACGTATGCGTTGTTAATGTATAAAAGAACAAGTATTTCAAGATGCAAAACATCTTTTGATTAATTGTAATTGAAAAAATGGAGAGCGTTCATTCATGTTGCAATAGTTACCTTTTTATTCCTCGAAGGTAATTTTCGTTCGTTCGATGGGCTTTTGTCGCAGGTGTTATGTCAGTTTCCGATTCTGCTACATCCCGTATCACAATGACCATTGTAATCGCAGTCTTTCTATACGTGTATCGAAGAATTGCATGGGCATGCGAGTCGCGTAAAAAGTTCGAAATAATCAACTGAAAGCTCATTCAATTCAAAACGGCAGATTTATATCATTCATATCGATTATTTGACCGTCATTTTTATTAGATTGCTCTTTTAATACGTAAATAGCAAAGGGCAGCTATAAAACTCTTAAAAATCTTTCAATTTTTAAATTCTTGAATTCTTGAATTTTTAAATTTTCCAATTTTTACATTTTTAGTGAATAAAATTTTTAATCCTTAAGCTTGAACGGTCTGGTTTGGAAAATTTAAAATTCTGGAAATTTTGACATTCTTGATTTTAGGTAGAATGTTTATAAATTGTGTACCGCTTTAATATCCGGAAATTGCATATCGAATTAAATATAATTTTCGCGATTTAATATAAATAAATGAATAAATAAATTCTTTGTTTTGTTTTTAAACGTTTCACTAATCACAAATACTATATCTGCAATGGTTTTGCTTTCGTAAAATTAAATTAGAAATTCCATCTGGAATCTTTGGTTTACCTCTTGAAATCCTTCAGGATACGTGATTGAATTCTGCGGAATGTACAGTGTATATGGAAAAGGCAAATCCTTTGGGATTTATAAACGACATGAAGATAATTTTGTTATGTTTTTTTGTTACTATCTTGTTTTTATAGTTATATAATCTTTTATATTTCAAATCTTTTTGATTAAATCTTTTCATTTGTTTTTTTTTTGTTTAGTTAATATAAAAAAAATAATAAAAAGGAAGATTAGTTAACAAAGATATAAATTCAATTTTGTTTTGTTTCTTTTTACATTTTTACAATTATTTGTTACAACTGTAATATGATTTTAATTTCTTAAGATGTAAATGCTTAATGCTTAAATTATACTTCTTTCTTATTTTGAATATCAAAATGGGAAATAGATTTTTATATATTGCATTAGTCTAAAATTTTGATTCGTTGTGATGCGACGTTGCTTCTATTATTACAATCTAAGTCCTTTTTACAGTAGTTAACATAATAGAGGCCACAAGTAATTTTGATGCCTCGAGGCTCCGTAGCCATAAGGACAATGTTAGCCGGACAAGGAGGTTGGGGAGGTCTGGATCGCGTTTCTCACATATCCGTGTTGAACTCACGGGTGTCCGTTGCGAAAGCACGAAAACGAAACAGGAGAAGAGGCAGGTGCTCGGAGAGCTGCCCTGTAATTAGGCTAGGGACGCCGAATCCGTCTGTTCGCATCAGGACGGTAGCCCGGGCACCTTAAAGGAAACATGTCAAACACGCTCGAGGCGTTGCTCGTGGATAATTCCTAGAAGAATCTAGCGAACGCAAAGGCATACCTACTGTATAATCTGTCAAATTGATCTTACCTATTTTGAATCTGTCTCGATATGAGAATAGCAGCGACGGCTTCTTACCTGAAACAGAAGGATAAACAGATGTTAATTGTGTTTCTTGTCAATGAAAATCGCGCGTTACTATATGCACAGCAACTCTTGCGTCAGCCCGAAAATATTTTGCAATTAGTTTTATTAATATGTTACAAAATTTTCGTTATTTCTGTTACTTTCTATTTATACGTGTAAACTTTTATTGGCATTTTTTTCTTTTGTTACATATTATATGATATTTATTATTTGTATTTCACTTCAGTGATTATAATTCCAAAATGTAGTAAAATATCTTTTTTTCCTTTCGTTTCCTATATCTTTGTCTCTCTTATTAAGTTTTAAAGACTATCAGATATTTGAATATCTCCGGAGCAGTTACCGCAGTTATAAAAGAACCGCGGCTGGCTAATTATTTAATTAATTGCGATTTAGAGACCGCTTTATCGCGCGCTTTAATTTCTATGCAGGATACGCATCTCCTCGCGCGGCGGTAGGTAAGGGGACGATTTCATCCCCCGAGAGAGCACCCGAGAACAAACGTGCCGTAATCCGACCAGGGAGACACCGTTTCGGCACTCTCTCGTGTAATCTTAAAGCGGCAACAAACCGCGCGAGCAGATCCGTAAGTTTGAAGAAGATTAAGATCTCAAGGCGCTCCACGAGGGCGCCGCGCCGCGTCTGAAAGAGGTGCTTTGCATTATTTCAAGAAGTCTTAGAGGCAAGAGGGTGGCCTGGGCAAAAAAGAAAGACAAAAATATTAAAAATCCGAGAGCAAAAGATTTAATTACAGAATCGAATTCAAGTTTCTCCGAGTGACTGTCTCTTCCGCTTTTTATTTATATTTCTTAATGAGGTCAATGCGAAATTTGTTCTCTATTAAATTAATAAATCGAGTCATGCGTTTCATTTCCTTCCGAGGAAAAGGACAATCATATAAATTGATAAATCGCAAAGATTAAACTGAAATAAAAAAAATTTACTGTACATTACATTTTTTTTTACTGCTTTTCTATTACGATGTTTGATTAACCTAAATAGATGTCTAAACGACTTTCATGATAAATTCGTGAAAAAATTTACAAAAGATTGACTATAAAATGTTAACATTTTATTTCGTTATTCAAAATTCTCTTCTACATAGGAAAGTCAGTAATGATTTAATCTTATAATCTTAACTTAATATTAATTAATTTTTTGTAAAATTTATTATCATTTGCAATTAAAATACTTTTCGTAATTAAAGAGAACCGTACCTTCTTTCGTATTTTGTAAATTCAAATTCAAATTTCGAATAACGAATAAATCTGTGAGACATTGTGGCGAGTGGTTTACGTCAATCGTAAGAGAGCGGTCACATTGGCGACCTTTTTCGCGAAGAGCCGTTACGGCCGCCGTGGGAATGAATCACGAATAAGGGCTACATTGCGGCGCCTCCCTTTAAACATTCAGGACTATACCTTCGGTAGCGATTCTACGGACAGGCGTTAACCGTTGGAATTGGAATCGCCTCCTGTATCAAGCTATCTCTCTCTATCTGTTCTGCCCGGAGGAATTAGGAGCAGCGGTCGTATCCATAGAATCGAGCGCGTTTCTCTCGAATCGAGAATTTCTCCCGAGCGAATCGACGTTTATCGCGCGCGAGTTCTCGGAGCGGTTTCTAGTCCTTGAGCACAAATGGGTCAGAGCTGCATCCTTTGGAAAAAAGATATGGATGCATTTTATATTAAACATTTTTCTACTTCTCTCTCTCTCTCTCTCTCTCTTTTTAATATGCAATTGATCAATGTATGTATATTAGAGGAGATTGCTAAAGACAATCAAAAGAAAAATACAACAGTTCCGAAACGTTATTTGCATATAGCGTAATTATACAGAATTGCCCGCATTGCGAAGCTGGCGGAACAAGAATTATACTGCCTGTAAATTTCATGCTACTGTATAAATAATTTACCCGCACTCGCTAATTATTTATAACGAGACTTCCGATTGCAAATGCAACGAAATAAACGCAGTCTTACAAGCCTTCTAAGCGGAAGAGTGGCAAGCGAAAATAGAGAAGCTTACACAAAATTTTTATGCAATCAATTATTTTACAAAAATAAGTTATAAAATTTTCGAACTGTCATCTAGCATTAATCGTTATATTAAATATTAAATCGTTCGAGAACTAAAATGTAAATTACTCTTGAAATAGAATCTCATGCATGATCGAAGGGGGATTAAAAAAAAATTGTATTAGGATTACGATTACGCTCAAATAACCGATTTCGATTTGAATCCGCGTCCGTTTACATCGAAAGAGCTTTGAATGAGTCTTCGGGAAATCGTTTCCGAGTGCTGCTTGGCAATTCTTGCGAGGCTTCGCTACTTTTGGAGAGAGTTTGCGCTTTCATGGTTCGGCCAGATAGCATCGATCGAAACTCGACTTGAAAGTCAACGGCAACATCCCCAGGAATATCACTAAAGATTCGATGAATGTTCAATATGTACGTTTTACTAAATATTCTAAAAATACTTTAGAAACGGGAGCGTCTCGTCTCGCTATTTTTAAGTGAGAATTTCATCTAAAAGATGCATTCGGTTTTATGCATCCGCATTTATTAATTTTTACTTTAATGACACTCGCGAAATAGAATCGAGGCCACACTCTACGGTGGAGTAGCGTTATACGGCTCTACAGCTGTAAATGATTAATTATGCACCACACACACGTCGTGGTTTTATCCATATTTCTTAAAATACTATTTTTAAAAATGACGTAAGAATTTTTTATTAAGACACATTGGCTGTCAGATAAACTATGAATATAAATTGCAATGTAACCATACAAATTTATTACGTTGCGAACAAGTGTCAAAGTTCTGAAAATATTTACGGTTTTTTTTTTTTTTTTTCCATCTGTAGTGCACATGTTGTATGTATCATAGTTTGCAATTCGGATAGCAATTTCCTACGTATAATGCTTATCTGCCGAACAAATCTTGTTTGATTGGAAGTCTTTATAGATCCGTGGACACCGCTAAAGATGTCATCGCGATATTGAATACAAGTTTGCCACGTAAAGGCGAATGGACATTTATACAGGACGATTCAGAGTCAATGTAAATTTTTTATCTTTGAATATGTACGCATAAATGATTGTCCTTTTATTCTGACTATATGTATATCGCTATCACTTGCATCGTTATACCATTACTTTGATGCATTTGAAGAGATTAGACATTATCGTCTATTTACGCTTGCTTATTATCGATGTTCAACTATTTTTCCATTGTCTTCAGTATCTGTAACTTGATGTAAACATTTTGTCTCTTCTCCTAACTATATTCCCAGTTTATTTACGTTACATTCGCATTCAAAAGTTTGGAAGATGGGCGTTAGCTCTGCACCGTCCTATACAAGTTTCCCAGGTATTCGAAGCGAACGGGCGAGGTAAAGCGGCATCGACCCGTGGAACACGCTATATAGCGTTACACCCGCGCCATTGTGCTGGATTTAGTGTCGTGCGAGTGTCAGAGATGCTGCACTCGAGAGCACGGAGGGCAGACGACAGAACAAGTGGGGGTGGGGGGAGAGGGATGGCGGTGGTGACAATGCGATCTCGAGTCCGATACGGAATTGCTGGCGGCTCCGGGCGGCCCTCGCGAAATGAGCATAAGATTCTTCGGTTATTTCGCTGGATGCCGATATCTCGCTTCCTGTACCCTCGAATTGAGCGTTCCAAATATCTTCCCGGTTCTCGCCGTCCACTCGCTTCTCTCGCCTACGTTTCGACTGTACCTCTTGACCCGCGTCTCGGCCCTCGTCGTATTTCTCACATTACTTTTCGGAGTCTCCACCTCCTTCGCCTCTTCCTTCTTCTCCTCCCCCTTTCGCTCTCTTTCTCTCTCTCTCTCTCTTCCGCCCCTGCTTCTTCTCTCCTTTCTCGTCCTGGTTCGTTCGTTCCAAACGCTTCTACACTCGCGCGAAATCGCGTTTAAGTTATTTGGCTTCCTTACTCGGCGAGGATTTATCGTGCGGAACCCTTGCTGCATCGCGTAGAGGGTGCCGGCCGACTTAAGGGAAGTCGGTCGGTAACCTCGCGGCAGGAGAGTACTGCTTAATTTCGTTTGATATTATATTTAATAGGAATATACTGGATGGTTCACTGGAAATGGTGCACCTAATATCTCGTTTAAATATAAACCCGCGAGGATATTTAACACGAAATTTCAACGGCTTCGAGCAGCGAATACGATGTCGTAAAAGACATCTTTCCTCCGCGATTGTCATTGGCGGAATTGTGCATCGACGATATCTTTTATTGTATTGCTGTATTTCACTAATTAAAGATAGAAAAAAAATCGCACGTTAAATAATTTAAAAGATACATATAGATTAAATAAGTATGTTACGTTTTCAATAACAATAATATAATAATTTTTAGTAAAGAGTTAAATTAAATTGTGATTCTCATTTAAATTTTAATGCAATTATATGCACATCTATCCTGATCTACGTGCATAATTTAATATTAATGATTCAATAAATTTCTATGTAGAAGTAATGTATTAATTCGTAACCAAGAAACCGGGTTTGCGACAGCATAACTTAAAAAAAAAACGCCTGATATACGCAGAATATAAATGAGATAGAATCTTTCTCTTTTCTCATTGCCGGAGTTCGCTCAAAGGGCCTGATAAGAGACCAGCAGGTTCGATTGATTCTCTGCTTCGAATAGATCGCGATCCTACGAGACAGATTAGCCGATGATTACAATTTAATCCGGCAGATTATAGCTCCACCGAGCCTCTACTATGCCACATGAATATTTGTGACTGCATGTCTCTCCGGTGCATCGCGCGATCAGGATTATAGCCGATGATAACATCATGATGACTCGAGGTAGAGGAAGCATCGTGTCACGCCTTCGTAAAAAATGTTTCCATAAGCTACATGATGTACCAATATGATTAGAAGTCAAAGTCACTATATTGTTTTTCGTAAAACAATGTTTTTATTTTTGTTTAATATGTATTTTAGGATTACAAAAATTTGTTGAAATTACAGGATAATAAATTGTAAATGCTAGAGATAGAAAAAAGAACTTAAATGAACAGTTTTATTTATATATGTATATATATTTTTTGGAATCCTTTTTATATTTTTTTTATGAGTTTATGGTAACAGGTCATAAAACTTACATTAGAAGTAGATGCTTTAATAAATTTAAGTGTAGAATTAATTTGAATTTGATTTTGCATTGGGAAAAATATTGCATAATTATTATATAAAATCTTTAGCATTTTAAATTTTGAAAGAGAGATAAAATTTACTTATACCAATGATGTTTCAATTGATTGATATGGTTTAATCAAATTGCGATTTTACGTGATATTAAAGAGTCTCGTGCTGTAAAATATAAAAAAGTAAGACCTCGATTTATCATGATAGATTGATCACATTACTTTGCACTGATGATTCTGCCGCGTCATGCCGAAGGATTATGACATCTTCAGTAGGAATGAATTCGTTTTATTTGATTCATTGCACAGCCATCGACGACAAATATTAAACATCGGTGCGGCGAGTATGCGATCGAAACATGTATGGCTCGCGAAAAGCGCGACGCTGCCTTTCCATCATAATTGCGTGCCAAACGGTTGACGCTTTCGATTACAGTCACGGTGACAATTTTTGTAAAATTTATTCCATTGTGAAACGAATTAGAATTGTCATACGCAACGCAAAAAACAAATACTAAAATAATCGATAGATACGTGCAGAATATTGTAAAATAATTTCAAACAGATAGTATTTTTAAAATAAATTCTTTTTGGTGGCGATATGTGAAAATATTGAGAAATGTTATAATTGTTGAATTATAAATAATTTAAAAACTTGAATAATTGAAAATTTATGGTTTGTCCATTAAGTTGTGTTTGTGCATTAGCCGAATTAATGAGATTTATTTAATTTGAAATAAATTTTGTTTTAGAGTTTTAATTTAAAGTTTAGTTGATAAAATATTAATATTGATATTTTCAGTAATGAAAAATTGATTCTGATTTTATTAAAGAATTTGCGCTTGATTTTATCAAAGAAAAAAAAAATTGAATAATTTCAAGAAACTTAGTATTATGCAAACTAAATGCCTTAAACTATTTTTCTCAAAAAGTAATTGCTCATCTCTCTCTTTCACTACTTTTTACTTTATTTTTACATGAACGACAATTCGCATTAACATTTACACAATCGCGACAAATGATGACAAGATTACAAACGATCGCAAGATAGACTCATACTCGTTAAGAGAAGTGCACGCGTTTGATCTCTCCACCTTCATATATACATATATAGTTTGTCCCGACAACGCTTTTACGACCAAGCAATTTTTTCTGTAGATTTCTCTCATACCCCATTTCGTTCTGGTTTTTCCACATCACTTGAAAAGAATTAAAAAAGTGCCGCCGCGTGCTTCTAATATTCGGCGCTCTCATAAAAGAAGACGGCAGCGTACGTTATCCTTTGATGGGATAATCCCTCCGTCCTATTTATTCTTTCTCTCGTCTTTCTGAGGAGATCGTTTAGGGAAGTTGCTCCTGGTACCATGGATAGCGTGATCGATGAGCCCCCTGACGATGTATGATAATGATACGATGAGACTCGACATTGACATTGCTCTACGAGAATGATGAAGATTAGGGCGTTCTCGATTAGGTTTACGAGAGATGAAAAGACATTTACGAGGCGCAAATAGATGCAGACGAAAGAGATAAAGGCGAAGAAATAAGTATTAAGAAAAATATAATATTACAAGATAGAGATTTTGAAGGTAAAAAAAATATAAAGTAAATAAATGATCAGAAACAATATGATGAAAATAAAATTATGAATGAGCAGATTCGAGCAGTAAGAAAAATAAAAATAAAAACTAAAATATATGTATAACGAGAGAAACATGAAACTATTAAGATTAGGTTTAAATGCTAGAAATAAAAAAAAAATAGAAAAAAAGACATGCGAAAAGAATTGATTATCGTTAAGCTAAACAGAGGCGTACAGAGTACAGAGTAAAAGAGAGGATGAAAGAGAATCCGCCGAGTTTAGAAGAGATATATGAAAAATACGAGGAGGTGTGTGGAAAAAGAAAAACCACAGAAAAAAAAGACAAATTTAAATAAGAAGAAAAGAAAACGGGGAGGGGAGCGGAAATCCCAACGCAATCAAAAGTCTGACAATGGCGCGCGCGGAAAAAGTTTTCGCTTTACAGGAGCGCCGCGGAGAAATCCGGTGAGGGGGAGGCAGCGCGGGGAGGTAGAAGCAGAAGAGGAAGAAGGCGTACGAGGAAGGAAGACTCGGAGGAGAAGATCGAGGTAGGAGTGGAAAAGAAGGCCTGAAACTGCTAGCCGATATTTCATCCGGGGAACAAGCCAGATAACAGCGGGCACGCCCTTCCTTTACGTACAACCCTCTCTCCCTCCCTCGCAACCCTCTCCTGCCCTTCGCTCTGCGCTCTCTTCGTCGCGCTCTCTTCAGCATTGTGCGAGAGGCACACCGGCGGGAGAGCTCTGCCCGCAACAGACTCGCGCTCGTTTTAAAATATTATCCGCCGCCACCCCCTTACACTTGCCGTTACATCCATTTCGGTGAGAACGCGCACCCCGAAGAGAACGGGCCGCCAACTCCCGAGGAGATACCACTGGGCTCGAACCCTTGGGATTACGTACCCCGACGCGACGTCACGCGCTCAATGTCGGACAAATTTTATCCTCGTACAGGTTTGTGTTTACGCGCGTGAACTAAATGGACCAGGTGGGCAAATTTGAGGAAAGCGCAATTTTAAAGCCAGATTAAATGTGTTTAAAATACATTATCAACGGACAATTTAATTTCCAGAGAATCTAATCTCTTAATATTTTAATATTTGTGGAGCATTTCGAGACATGAAAGGATCCCGTTAATTCGAGTTATTCAAGACCAAAGGTACAGAAATATTTTTCCTAATTAAAAGTGAATAATTTAAGAATGTATCAATATACAATTACCAATTGTTACATAAGGGCAAGAAGAAAAAGAATTTCTTAAAATATTTTATAATTATAATGCAAAATATTCAGTCTCTACGTTTCTTCTACCTTATAAAAAGGATCATCGATTTAAAATGCATTAATGGATAAAATCGTTTATTGCTATTTCTCTTAAATACGTAGAATATTGTTTCAATGCTTTTACGACGTGCTCAGCGAACATTACGATTTTCTCCAGTACGAGCAGCAACCAACAAGGGTGGAAAAAGAGTCGCGCGAGAGGAATTGTCGCCCTTAACCCTCCTCCGGCTGAAGGGTAACGGAGAGCTTGCGACACGGCCGTGACGTGTTTAATGCGTTCCGCGTGATTTAGGGTGGCGGCAGGAGCTGCAGATGTTGGGGGTTTATGCCAGCTTTTAATTTGGAGATTCATAATTTATATGGGGCGTAACAGTCGCATTATTCTTAAATCCTGCTTAAAAACGTGATCCTTTTTTTTCCGATTAAATATGTCAAATCCTATAAAAGTTTTATCTCCAATTATATTTGATTTTGAAAGCTAACCAACTGCAAATGCTAAAATTCACTAACAATAAGTACTGAAATTTGATAGTAATCAAACAGAAAATTATTTAAGATAAGAAGATAAAGTTATCATTATATATTACGTAATTAACAACCTTATAGAAACGAATTAATGTAATATAGAAATTATTAATCTCTAGTTGTTATTAACATTAATTATTAGATTTACGTGTCTATATTATCTTTATTTTACTATTTTTGCTATTGATTGTTTTAAAGCACCGTGAAAAAGAGAAAGCGGAAAGAAATAAGAAACTAAAATGTGCCGTTCACCTATCTTCCACAATATTCTTAACCAGAATTATATAGCGATGACTGGACAGAAGTGAATAGACGAGTAGTAGTTAGCTTCTCGACTTCGTGCAGCGTCACGGCGCGTTCCGATGTGATTTCCACTCTTTTCCGTATCTCGTCTGGATTCACCCTCGAGCGGATGTAATTTCGAGCGCGGCTTTTATCGGAAGTACTGCAGGAAGGCGAAAGCGGAAGAGCGGTGAAATAAAGGCCTCCGGAACAGAGAAGGGTAGTCGGTAGTTGGAGAATCGAAGGAAATCGACAGATCTTTACCTGAGTTCGCAAATAAAACAATTCCATCGGAGATCAGGGAAGCCATGCACGCGCGACGACTCCACTCGCGCTCACGCTCGGAAAATGCATACGTATCTCCCGACGATCGGTTTTTTGCGGCGTAAAAATGTTTTACTTCAATCTGGATAATTCCGGTATTTATGCGACTCCGGAGCCGGTCTCTACGGCAGATTACAGGTCGCTGCCGCGATTTTCATGCTTTCACACGCACGCGGGCCGAGCGCATCACGTCACGCACATGCGTGCAACGCGTATACCGTGACGGACAGATCGGACAGAAGAAGGCGGAGTGAGAACCATACATACTTATATACGAACGACACGCACGCACAGAAAGTCGAATAAGTTTTACTGCAAAACTATTGCACTTGTTATTCGCGAGTTTCTCGTCAAATCTCTTTAGCCGTATTTCGCGTTATGTATCCGATCGGTATTCGTTTTTCAATAGTAATAGTATCGAGATTTTGTTAAATTTGAACGTCAGTTTCGTAAACAGTACAGTAATGTATATATTGGTCGATATAATTAGGACATAGCACTACACTAAAAAAAAATTCTGGTTAAAAACGGTCGAATCAGAAAATCTTGTAGAACTAATCAAACATTCTGATTATTATAATAGAAATTCTAGTTATTATAATAGAACTCAATATTTTAATAATTTATAATAACCAGAATATTTGATCAATCCTACAAGATTTTTCTGGTTCGTTCGTTTTTAACCAGAATTTTTTTTTTCAGTATAAGATGGTCGATAGTGTGAGAATAAAAGAAATATTAAAAAGTGGTAGTATTTATATTGGTATTATATCTGGTAGTATTTAGACTGAAAATATTGAATAGTTGTAAAATCTTCAATATTTCTTTTATTCTTAGAGTCTCTCAAATCTTATGCTATTACAGGAATTTAGTTGTTTATATTTAATTTATTTAATTGTAACTGTTGAAAGTTAAATAGTCTTAATTGGCAGTTTTCCATCGATAAAAGCGAATGAGCACCGCTGACGCGTGCGCGCGTACGTCCTGCACTATATAAAGGAGTCAAAGTCCGGCTTTCGAATCTAAGTTATCCGATTAAGCGTGACACCCGTGCAATCTACTTCGGTGCACCATACCGAACCCTCGGAACTTTCAGGGCGTTCTCTCTTTTCGTACAGCACAGTTTCTTCCGTCTCTCCACCACGGCTCAAGCTCCCGTCCCCCGGAATTCCCCTTAAGCTGCTGAAAATCTCCTCGTATCTTCTACCGAGGACAGTCAGATTGCCGGACCCTTTCACGCGTGTTCGCGTAAGTAAGACGAGCATGACAAACCAACCGCCGCGCCGCGATACTCGCAGAGGCGTCGAAATACTAGACGTCGTCGTCGATTCCGTTCGAATCCCAGATTTCGCCACGAATCCAATTGGTGCAATTCGGATACATTTGATTTCTCTCGAGGTAGTTTCCTTACTTTCCTCGAACATTGCAAGAAATATTTATGCGACTTGTAAACACGTTTTAGATTTTTCTAATTTTTTTCATGAATTTTTCATGAATTTTAAGAAACTTATTACAAACGGAGACATTGAATCAACAAGTTTACAAAATTCTAATTTATTATTTTCATATTATCATAGACTGAGTATTTTTTAAATTTGATTATTAAAATATATTATTTTTAAACCTGTGAACCTTAAAACTTTCGAGATATTGATTTAATACATATATGGATATAATATTAAGTTTGAAGAAATAATCGTTTGTTTCGAGTAATATATTTCTCGAGATAAAAAGTGGGCTTTGTCCGTTATTTTGCTTGCATATCGATATTGAATAAATAATAAAAAGCAACTGAAGAATTTATTCGAATTTATGGAGCCCACTCGACTCAACGAACGACAGGTACACCTCACAAACGTCGCTCGCGTGCTATCGGGAATGCTATCGGAAGAGGTACAGTCCGGGGCCGCGGATGAAAGGGGAGGCCCAAAAATGAACGACGATCGCGATGACGAGATGGAAACGAGCGGCCGGGACTGCATATCTCACGAACAACGTAGTGCACTCACCGAGAGAGTTCCTCGATAACGGACGCGCGGCCCGTTATATTACCGGGGCCATAATTATTATTTGTAAGCCTCCTCCGCGTGCCTCTTTTTCCTATCTCTCGCGAGGGCCCTCCCACCCTGTTGTCCTCCTCGATGTCTCGAAATGGGTCTCCTGTTTATCGAGACGAGAGTGGCCCCGGTTTCGACGAGACATCCGTAACTAATGACCCTGATAGCCGACCGGCTCTTTTTCTCTCTTTCCCTCTCTCGTTCTCCGCTTCAAAAGATTCTCTCCCGTCGCTCTCCCGGGCCCTCTCGCTCTCGCACGAGCACGATTCCTCGTTTATTGTGTCTTCCAAGGTTAAGAATGCCTGGCGAACCCTGGGAGTCACTTAATTAATTTTCCGTTTCGACCCGGGGAGAGAATCGAAAAGCTCGTTATCTCGACTTATTACTCCTCGCATCCTCGCTGTCGCTCTCTTTCGCCTCTCCTCTCCGCCTCCCCCGCCCCTCCCCCTCGTTCTACACTTACCCGTCTTATCCTTCATCCCCTTTCTTCGTCGTCTTTCAGTCTCGCCGTTAGGTACGGGATCCGGGCATTCTTCGATCCCGTGACGTGAATAAATAATACGCGTGACGCTCCATAAAGGGCCACCGACTCTTTATTCACGGCGGGATGTGGCCTATAATCGGAGAATTTGTCGGAACTGCGCTGTCTATCGGGCTACTCGAGCGTGATGATAGCATTAATTGAAGAATAGATCGCGTAAAGCAACGTGCCCGATCCGCTGAAGCATATCGCGTTTGACGATTTTCGTTGCTCCATAAGAGTTATGAAACAAAAATATCGCGTTTGACGATTTTCATGGCTCCATATGTTATGAAGCAAGCGACCTGTAAACAGCGATAAAGGGATCTAGCTAAAGTTTAGAATTTATAGCGAAACGAATTGGCACCTTGCTTGCTCGTTTGCTTGAAAAATATTAAAGCATGCATTATTGATTTAACATTTTTCAATATTACAAAAAGTTATCAAAAATATATAATTTTTTAGTTTCCAAATAATTTTATGAAACGCACATTATGAAACACACGAATGAAAAAGATGAATTTATTATGTCTTATAACCATTTTATTTTTCAACATAGTTTTTTATTATGATTTGCATGATAAGAAAATATATCGATTAAAAGACGATTAACTTTATTTTTAATTATTGCAATAAGAAATTTTATATATATTTTTTTGTAATTTCCGGAAAGTAACCAAACATCCAAAATTTCTTCTGATTTTTAGGAGTTTCTAAATCTAAATAAAAGGCCTTTTAATAAAGAAAAAATGTACTATCGTCCATCGTATTCAGAGCTGTTTTAATTACTCGTTTGGCACGCACGAATTTTTCGTTTCGGCGGATTTCAAGCGCGAAATCCGATGATCAGAGCCATACAAAGTTGTCATCGGCACAAAGTACTGCCGCTTCGGTGAACACACATTGACTGGACACGCAGACCCGTTGACCCGGAGCGGAAAAGTTTCTGGCTTTTTTTTTAGTGGCGCTTGTACGCACAGTAGAAATTCGATACGAGTGAAATTCTCGGCCTAATTCTCCGGATTAGACTCGAGAAAACTTGCTCGCGAATTGTATATCCATTTAATAATTGAACGTTCGCTGAAAAATGCTTGAAGGCTTTTATTAGTGCGGTTTCAGAATCGCGAAATAAGCGATATAAATTGCACATATATAAATAGATAATTGAATTTGGATAATTAAAACGTGCTATTTCTTTGAATATCGTTTTAAGACATTATAGAGTTTCACGTTTTATAAAATAATTCAATTGTGTCTAAGCTTGCATCGGAAAACTTTAATTGGTTTTCGTGATTATTGGAACAATTACTTCTTCAAAATCCAAGTATCATATGAAATATTTTGTTTTATGATGTATTATTAGAGGAAAAGAGCGAGACATATATTTTACAAAAAAACCAATGCAGAGTATGTCAGGAATATTTTAAAATGTTGATACGAATAGTTTTGAAAATATTCGATAACTTCAAAACACATAAATCTTCGATTTTTCGCTCTTCAGGTACTCGTGTTTTTAAACGTCGAATTACTTCGAAACACGATTATTCGTAATTACCGGCGCGGAATGAACGCGAAACGAACGTTCCATCATAAGATACTTTCGCGGGCTTTCAAGCGATCATTCCGGAGAAATTCTAAAAGCTTCTTGAAAGCCGAGCGACGAGAAAGAAATTCCACCATCATTCAATGGATGGCACGAACAAATCGGAATGGGAAACATCGAGATCGTGGCAAGATCGACCTCGTTTTGAACTCACTGTAAAAATTTCATTATGAATAAAATGCTACGACTAAGACTCTGACAAAGCAAAAACGCATAAAAAGATAAATTTGATGAGAAAAATGAACAGAAAAATGAACGAATCTTGAAAGGTAGGTACTTCGTATTAGAAATAACTGAAATCTTGCTGTTGCAAAGTTTGAAATTGACAGCGTTATATAGAAAATTAAGATTGTTTTATTGAATTTTCTCTAAATTAAATTAAAAATATTTATATAATTTTGTATATTTGAAGTGTCTGGATATTTGTAATGAAATTATGAAATTGTCATATTTATAATTCTTGACTTCTCAAATAGAATTAATCCCTGAATATTCAAATTTTTTTTATGTAATTACTTTTTACGCAATTTTTCTAGAAAAACTAAAATTTATTTAATGCATAGTTTGATATTTTTTTTCCTACGTCTATATATCTTTACTTTTATGAACTTTACTCTAGCAGTTCAAGACATAAATATTTCAATTTGAGCATATTTGCAACTTGGAAGATTTAAGCTCCTGAATACTAAAATTCTCAAATACATCTCTCAAGACTTGAGTCTTAGAACTTTCTTATCGTGCATGTTTTAAAGATTATGGAAATTCGATGCATGAATTTTTCAAGTTGTACCCTCATTTTTTTAGATTTTAATTCTTGTTCAAATTAATTGCTTTTTGTTTAATAATCATATAGTGCGGCGAGATTATTTAATAATCATATCGTTAATACAACGATCGTGTAAAATCTATATTTATCTATTGATTATCATTGCTAATTTCTAACTTACTTTTCAAAGTTTGCATACCATAAACGTTCCACAATTTCCTATTGAATACCAAAGAATTCAGTGACTACATTAAATTGAAAAACGTCGCTGTGAGCCAAGTGTTCGCGTAACCAAGTGGTCGCGAGCGAATTATGAATAATGCAGTCCTTCGGAAAGTACGCAATTAACGGGTGACTGCAACTGTAACGGCGCAATTATCATGCACACGGAAATAGAATCATTCTCACGACGCCATTGTGCGCGCTCGCCGCACTTTAAGCACGCCATTTCCCTGCGAGAGCGTAATTGTTCCTTTTTCTTTTCCCTTGCACTGGAGCCCTTCGGCTCGTTAGCCCGCTGAAAGAAGCCAGGAGTGCTGGGCGCTTTGTAAGACGAGCGATGGACCGTAAAGTCCCTCGGATCCCGATCGACGCACGCTTTCGCCGATTCATCCCGCTCGTGTTCTCGTCGAAGAAATTCCTCAAGGAATTTCCTCCTTCGGCCCTTCACCCCTTTCTGAAAGCACTATCTTTTTAAGCGCGCTCCGGAATTTTCAGCGAGGACGATCACTTTCGCGGCTGTCGTTGCGAAAATATTAAATTGTCGTGATCGTTCGCGGTCTTCCTAATTGATTGTCAAATTTCTATGAAAATATCTAATGAAGTGTGTGGCAATAATATTTGAAAATCGATTTTCCTGAATTTTACAGTATTTTGTAATAGTCATAGTTCAAATATCATAAAATGAATTGTTAGATATTTATTATTAAATATTGTTAGATATTAGTTAGATAATTAATTATAAAATATTTGAACTGTGAATTGTTAGATGTTATATTTATTATATTTGAAATATCTAACAATTCGGAAATCGGAATTGTGGTCTCTATGGAATGTCACGCGTTTTTAAAACTTTTATAAAGAAAAAAAGTTCCACTTTTCTATTTATTCTTGACGTTTAACAGCAGGTGTATCGTACGAATAAAATTCTGAGAGTACAAACAAAAAGAATGTAAGAACGTTACGTTGAAATGCACGGCACGTTTCATCCTTCGAATCGGCGACGTATCTCTCGAGGTCGCAGATGTCAGAGCTTTAAATTTTCTTAATCCTTCGAGAATACGGGGCACTAGGACATTTAGATATCGATAGCGCAAGCGCAATGCCATGTATGTCAAGGAGATACGCCCGGCGGGCCATACATGCATACACACACACACACACACACGTATGTACACGCGATGTGTGTGTATGCACATTGTATTCGAGATTTGATCCTGATTCATCCCGAATGTCCTGCGAGAGGCATTGTCCGCCGGGAATAGCGCGCGAGATTTGATCCTGATTCCGCGATATACGCCCGCGATATTGGGAATCGATGAAAAATATGTGCGCGGTGATTTGCGAAAAGCTGACGATCAAAGCTGATAATGATAACGAAAAAAAGAGACGAAATTTATTGCTTGAAGAGTGGAACGGATCTTTCTGTGCTTTGCTATTGTGCAAATTATTGCTAATTTTTCGGAAAATTTTCGGTTTTTGTAGTGAAACTTCAGACATGCATATCCAAAAATTATTAGCTCGGTGAAAAAACAAATTTAAAAATTTTTACTCAGGATCCGCAAGAAAAGCTTTATTATATTTAAAAAATTATTCGTGATAGTATTTTATATTATGATATAAAATATAAGTATCAAATATTTGAACAATTACGAGAACAATCTTATTTAGCTTTACTGTTTTTTCAATACTAAAAATCATATTTTTTTAATTTAAAATGTTATAAGCTTAATAGTTTTAAATTTGTAAATATACACAGAAAAATTTTAACAGGACTAATCGCAAAAATGTTATTGAAATTAACAATCAATCGCATTATTATCGTTAAAGAAAAACCTCTTAAAAATGGTCGTATTTCTATCAATATTTCCAGAATATGCTGTACGACCTTCGCGTCTGACATAACAGCAAGTGTAAGTTGAATCAATTACTTTTTTCTGGATGACTGAAAATTAATGAGCTCCGAGGTGGCTTACGTGAATTCTGCCAGTGAAGGTTTGTTCGCGGAACAAAGTTTAGCGAGGATCGTAACGGGCGAAGCACGAGGCGGGAGCGGTCGAAGAAACATCGAATCGCGTGTTATCGGGCTGGCGCGTCTAAATGCTCGAGGTATGCGTCTAATGCCAGACCACGGGGCCCTAATCGCCCTATGCAAATCACAGAACGGCCCCCGACCGCATTCGTATAATCGTTTAAGTCGCGGTCGATGCCGAAACAGGCGGCACTCGCGTATTTTCTGAGCGCACTCTAATTCTTTTTTCTTTCTCTCCTGTTTTCTTTCCTTTTTTTTTTTAAGAGGCTATCACAGAAAGAAATTGCAAACCTTATAACAGGTTGAAGTTATGTACGTATATTTGCCGTTTACTGTAAGTCATCCAGTCTTCAGAAATTTGCATTTCTGTTTAATCTGAAAATGATAAAAAAAAAAACAGATCTTGTTTAAAAAAACATGTCTTACGTGATCAACACGATGCACACATAAAAAAGTTCGTTAGCTTTTTAAATTTTTACTAGCATTAGTCAAACCGGGATTAAAAAAAACCCGCATTCACTGTGCATTATCCACAAAAAAATCGACAATACACATGACTGAAATACAATATTAATCACGTCGTGACAGTCTCCCAAACAAAATACTTACGGATCGCCGTTCGTAAGTCGGCGTCGCGACGCAAAAACGCTTGTCGAGGCGATGCTCGCTCGCAATGTCTCGTCTTGCTGTGTCGGGCGAGGGATGAAACGGACGATGAGATGGACCGANAAGAAGAAGATGAGCAAGAGGCGTGTTCTCGAGTCCGAGGAGACTTCCAGTCGGTCGAGCGAGAGCGGCCTTTGTCGCATAATGGATGACTTCCTAACGACACTTTAAGATAGTTACCCTCACGTCGTCGTCCGGCGTTTTTCTTCCTCGAAGTAACAACGCCACCCGCTCGATCCGCCGCGGAGAAAGACGGAGAAAGTGAAAAATAATAGATTTTTTGGTGAGACCGGACCATCGCTAAACGACTTAAACATGCGACGCCATTAGAGATTCTGAGGAATGACGACGATGATAGTAGTGAACCGCAGCTGCACGCGGCGCTTTTCCAATCTAGTGACTATGACTGTGGGCGCCCGGAAGAGACGCCCGGCAATCAATCAGCTAGCTCGATCCGATATGTCTTGAGATATTAGATTTTTTTTTATAGAGATTTACAAATTTGATTTTGCGCGGAAGAATATTTTCATCTAGGAAGCAAAATTGAACACGTTACGAACGCTACCCCATTTTCAAGAATAAATTCTACACAGAGAGAAAAATATAGTTACTTTTGGCCTCAAAACCATAATTTTATAATATTTCTAACACGAAATATGATTAACTTAACTATATGCATCATTATGTTAGCCATAATTCTCGTGAGAAATAATATAAAATTGTGGTTGAGGCCAAAAGTAACTATATTTTTCTCTCGGTGTAGATATAAAATTGTTAAAGAAATTCCTAAATGTTTATATTTCTCTATACATATTCACACTTTTGGATATTAAAAGTGTATTATTTTTAGCAATTAACGATTCGTACGTTTGAATAAAGTTTTCGACTTTAGATTCAATTTCACGTCGTCGTCATGCATCCATATTAGCAATATATTACGCTCGACGAAGTCCGCGGTACGGCCGAGTAAAAGTTCGAGACGCATTACGCGGGTGCCATGCAAGCGCTGTCGCTTCGCAAGCATTGTTTTCGTTGTACGGCACCTCGGAAATCTCGGACGACGAAAGTTCGCCGTCCAGGTGGTTTCGTCGCGCGCGGGTCGACGACGTTACGGTATATAAAGTCTCCCCGGGAAAAGTTATGGTCCCCACGCGGGGTTTCTCGCCGGAATACAAAGAGGCCGCGCGATCCTTCATTCCCTGCACAATGCACCGGAGCACGGGCGTCTCTCGGCTAGACTGCACTTTGAAACACTCTCGAAACTTGGTAATTGCATCAAATCTGACTTATATTTATCAGTGCCCGGGATCTTAGCTCCGCGTGAGATGCAACGTCACAAATTTCGCGCAGCTCAACGAGCGTTAAGTTTTATTACGGTGTAAGATCCTCAACGAGCGTGTCTACGTTATAATAAAAAATTTTTATTATAACTTTTTATTATAACTTTTATTATTAACTTGCGTACGTAAATTATTTAAATCGTTTTTCCGCACAAATTTCAGATGATGAGCTTTTGGAAATATGATAAATTGATGTATTTTATATTTTATTCTTGCAGCTTACTAAATATGCGGTCCAGCAACAGTGTTCTTAATCAATTTAATTGTTTCTACTTATTTTTTTTTATTTTTATCGCCGATGATGGACGTACTTGAATCGATTCGTCGACGTAGTCGTAGATAAATAATCGATAACGGGGGAATCGGTAGCGAAATTGACATTTCAATTGACGATAGGATGAACCCATCGGAATTATCAAGTTTCGCGCGAAATGAATTTTTGATTCGATAACGATTCGATTGTCGATACCATTACGGCTCCTCGTCTTTACTGTTTCCCCTCTCCATCCGCGAGAAAATCCGCCGAAATCATACTACGACGAGTCAATCACGCCGGAAAACTGTTTTTCCCCCGGCCCCGTGTCGTGCCTTCTTGCTTTCGTCGACAATAGCTCGAGCCAATTTACCTGCCGAACTCCATCATCGGCGGCTTTTATTAGTACGACGTTCGGTGGGGCCGCGGTCGATATTGCCGGATATCGATTTCGAATTAGCTAGATTGCCCGACACGCTTGTATACCGTCACGTCGTACGTCGATCGAAAGGGGAATGAATAAGAAGAGAGGCAAAAGCTAGGCGCCGTGAATTTTTCGCAAGAAATTCAAATCTCCCGGCGAGATAAGATTGTCACGAAAGGCAGATATATTATTTACTCTTTTAGCGTCAACGACTGCACGACGTGCGATGTACATTATCGGATAGTCGTAATTATTAATTTACTAAAGTTCTCAAAGTACGAAAATTGCAGGGAGCTTCAAAAATTGATAGGCGGCACAAATTAGACATCATAAAATAATGAAACACTTTCATGGGGCACTCGTGATCTGTCCGCCTCTGGCGTCTCCCGAAGAGCGAAAGATAAATTTGTGAGGGAGGAGAGTGGCTCGCGCGCGACAAAATTGCACAGCCGGTTCTAAATTAGCCGTCGATGTTGGGCGCGAGAGGAATGAAGCAGAAAAGAGGGTGGACCTTCCTTATCGCCCCGATAGCACGGCGCGGAGCACTTTTAATCCGGTAAAAGCGCGATAAAATTGCGCAACGGCCGATTATATCGCCGCGTGTTATTAGGAGCGAGTGCGGGCGCGAGTCGCCGCAAAATTGCAAGGCGCGCCTCGAATCGGATATTAAGCGATCTCGCGCAGGAGGAGTTTCGGTACATCAACGGTTGAGAATTTTTAATCCGCAGGTGGAATGCAAATTTCGATCGAAAAAACGAGCGGAGGGAATTTGATTGCAGCTCCATTCTGTATCTCGAAATCTATACCGGCAAAGTGCGGTAAATGCACGATTGAAGATTTCAAACTCGTCAGAAAAATTCAGAGAAATTTTAATATAATAATTTAAACTCACGTGATGACAAGCGAGAAATTATATATATATATATTAAAAAAAGTGAGTAATTTAATCAAGAAATATCAAAAATAGCAGTTTATCTGATTAATCTGATTCGCACGATTGATCGGACGGATGCAACAAAATTGTAAGGAACAATTGGCCGTTGTATCTTTGATAATAAGGTGCTTTTACACGTGCACGGCGCGTAGATCCCGTATGATTAGCGGCGAGTGCGGTGTGAGAAAATGTAGAAGATATTGCAGCTCATGTTATTAGTTAGAAACTTTGAATGGACCATGACGCGGCAAAGTTGCAAAACCCGCCTTCTAAATTAGCCCCTGCGTCGGATAATGAGACGTTCTCGGAAACATTGTGCGCACCGGGCATCGAAACCTCTTAATTCGATCGCAGAAGTTGGCGGAGGATACTTTTCGCGGGTTACTCGTATGCAAGATAGAATTACGTAACGGTTATTAATTACAGGTATTCGAATTGTCGGTAGCGAATAAAAAGTCAGTCTTCAACGCACGTCGGCTTAATGAGAGTACAAGTCCTGATTAGCCTGAACATAAACGCTACGTGATAAATCACGAATAAATCACGGCGAATTCAGTGAGCGTCATGCAGGTGCAAATTATAATTTAGCAATTGGGAGTCTAAATTAATTTAAGTTAATAAAAATTATCAAGAAACTTGTTTTTTAACAAGATGTTTTTTTCTATCATATTAAATAAAATAACGATCGACGATAATTATAGGTTTTACATAAACCTATTTGATATAACTATGCTTTCATTTTTTAGTTATTTACAAACAAATTTTGTCACGTACGCTTGAATGTTTAATATAAAAGTACATATTTATATTTGTGTACGATTTTATTCATGCTCGAGAGATATGCGGAAAATTTTTTGAAGCTGTTATTTGAAATTTTTGCTGTTATCATTTTTGATGGAAATCGATTATCGCATTGAAGAGCTCAATATTTGATTAGTAATAAATGATTGGTGTAAATATTGATACGACATGCTCGGCATTTCTTCGTTCTGTGATCACGTATATAAGGGGAGAGCTCTCACCCTTCGGAATTGAGTAGTAGAAAACTGGGTGGAATTGCATAAAGGTGTCTAATTATTAGTTCGTGCTAGGGTGCGGCGCCAGATCGAATCGACGTGCATGTGCGAGCGCCATAACGTGTCTTCCGTATAGTTTATCGGGCGTAACCCACGCGTGGTACAAGCACACATGAATAGTTTCCTCCTTTTTTCAACCCTAATAACACACAGACGCCATTATTAATTGCTGGCAACAACGTCGATAGACGTCGTTTTATTTCGTGCTTTGCCCGTATTTGTTACGAGAGCTGGTTTCGTGTAATTAATTTTTTTTTATACAAATGCTACTGTGTAAAGATAACAAATTCCGTGCGACAAAATTCTAATTATATCTCAATTTACTTTTATATTTACTTATGAAATTTAAATCTTGTCTCTTTATATGAGAATATCGATAGAAATTTGTTACAAAATCCAAAAACATAGATAACATTATTTCTTGAAAAATTCTTATAATTTAACTTATTTAACTTATAATTCTTCCTCATATTTAACTTATAATTCTTCTTCGTGTTTTAATATTTGCATTATTATATAATATAATTTTGAGAATATCAGAATTGTTTTTTAAGTGTTAAGTGTTGGCAGGATTTTAAATAAGTATCTAGTAATCGACTGAAACTTTAATAAATCGGTATGATATTTTATATTTCGTTTAAAATTCTTGTAAAATATTGGCAGCTCGTTGAATTGCACGCGCTGAAGCATCCTGTGTGGGAGTTAATTAATTTAAGAGCATCCGGGGCAACGCAAAAAATTATGGAGTGCCGCGGCGGTACATCGTCGATGCGGCGTAATGTACGATCGCGTGCCCCTCTAAAGTATCGTAAAACTTGCAAGGCGGAAGCATGCTGGAACGCCGCAAGTGCTTGACGATCTCTCGAATTTCCGATGGCGATTGCCGAGAAATAGAGTGGCCCCTCGGAAGTTTTTGAGGGACGAGCATGCGAAGATCGATTTTGCTCTCAATCATTGCGCGATTGCACTCCCCACGATTGAGCGGTTTATCTTGACAGTGATGTATTCCGAATTTTCCGAAAATCTCGCCGTTATTGGCGTATCGTGTCAATTCGCACTCGTATCCCGTTTGAATTCGTCCTGTTTCAGAGCTTGACCACTACCCGCGATAAACGATTCGATTAGTTATCGCTACACGCGTGATTTATAATCCGCGGCATCGGCAAGAGCGACTGGGCGATTGCATCGTGCAATTTATCGATTACAACATTCGAAAAGGTTAAGTAGATTCCGTAACCATAATTCCCGTGAATGCCATTTGCTATTAACGATCATGCGTGATGTCATTCGCGATGCTTGTGAAAGTGTTGTGCAGGAATATGGTCAAAGTGGACAGAGATGTGATTCGATTAACGACGATAATTGCAATGCATGGACTATTTCGTAAAATTCGCGCAAAATCTCGAGAAAATATTCTCTAACTTGATGATGATGTTGTGTAACGGTTCAATTGGACGACATTCTATTTGGCATTTTGAATTCTTTTATCTTATACTAATTACATAATTAATTTTGATTATTATATTAAATATAATAATTGAAAGTCTCAAATTAAAATAATTTTTATACAAACTTAGTTTTAAAATTAAGGGAAAAATTTTTATTCTATATTTATTTTTATTATAAATTACGATTGTTTGTTTCATCGAAATTTTAATATTCTACAAAGAAGCATAACTAATCTAATAAGTAACGATATTAATTACAATTATTATAAAAATTACTCAATAAATGAGACGAAAAATAATTTTTTTTTAATGAAACCTTTTGAATTGATTTTTCCTCACAGGTTAACGCAATCTCATCGAAAATTTGTAAAAAATGCTGCATATTTGATTAAAAAGGATAAGAAACAAAAGGATTTAGTGTACTTCGAATATCAGTACGCGCTTTAAGAAACGTTAAAACTATAATTATGCTATTTTATCGTATCCCCCTTTTACGACCTTTACCCAACATTCCACCCTCTTCTTCTTTCTCTTACATTTTAAATGCACGCCAGTGCATATAAGCGTTTTGAGTGCCCTGAGGAGCAGTTATAGCGGTTTAATATAATTGCGCGTCGCGCAAGGGACGTCGGAAAAACTACTTTCTTCTCAGTGATGCCCCGCGAAAGCGACGATTTCCGGAGAAAGGCTGAACGAGGGAAGAAACTCTTTCTTTACCTTAGCACTGAGAAAGTTCTGATTCTCCATATTGACTTGTTTTTACAGTAATAATTACTGTATACCTACATACCTATTTATATACCTTTAACATAAAAAGTTCAAACAAAAATTATATAATTGTTATAAATTGAATTTTTATATACAATGCATATAAATTTTAAGAGATTAATTCAATTCTCATCGGATTACTTTACGTTTCTATACTTGTTTTCGTTTACTTAAGATATTGGGAATTTTTTATTAAGAATCTCGACGGGAGCGCGATTTAGATTCACGACGCTTCTGCAGAAAACGATGCATTTGCGTGCTGCAAGCAGCCCCACAAAGTACATAGCGAGCAAACAAACCGCGTCATTCCGCTCGCCCCTTTCTCTCCGCGGCGGGAATCCTTTTCGCAAACATTAAGACGATGACACGCTCGCTGCTACGTGCCGAGTAGTGTGTGGTCTTTGCTTTATTTTCTGCTAATATTAATTTCCGCGCGGAAGAACTTTCCGGTGCGCGCTGGCCGGGAATTTTTTCAGAGCTTAGAGGTAGGTACGCGTCACGTATTCCGGCCATCTCGCCTCCTCACGTTTGTTTCTTCAGCGTGTTTATCCTGTCCAGCCGGCGTCTATTTGCATGTAGGAATAAATGCAAATAGCACCGCGCGCGCAAAATAACGAATGCACTCGCGAGAGGCGACGCGCGCTAAATAAGAAGTCGCGGGTGTCTGTTTTTCGCTACCGTCGGCTTTCGTTTCGCGTCTGCACAATCGCGACTGTTTCCGCTGTCTTTAACATGACTCGTCGGTTGACATGGCTAATTATGCATATTTCGTGCAGAGCGGGAATTACGCGAAACGGTTTCCCACAATTTCGACGAATTGCGAACTGAAATTGCGAACGTCTGCATCCCTTACTTGTATCGATATTTCATGTAACACAACAATTGTGCTTATATTTATATATTCTAGAAGTGTAAAGATAATCAAAAGGGATTTACTTCGCGAAAGTTGTCAGAGAAGAAAAGCGCGTGTCTTTAAGATGCACTTCGCACGCTAGTGCAGAGAGACCTTGGCACGATTTTTTTTTCGGACTATTCCTTTTTCTCGGAGCCTTGGCCGTCTCGTGCGTGGGCAGAACGGAGTTAGGTAGTCCTAGCGGACAAGGCCTTCCGTGTCGGTTGCCTCCGGCTTGTATATGTATGTATAAAGTACGCAACATCCCATATTCCGCACAGGTCTGGGCCTAGATTTGCGGAAATTCAATCTGTGATTTCTTTTATGTATTGCATATTGTAGAAATATATTACTCTAAAAATCATAACATCAAAATAAAAATTCGAGAGATAAAAATAAAAGAGAGGAGAGAATTCATCAAAAAAGTATACCTAAAACAAATAAATTCAAGAGAGAGAATCTCATGTAATGTACATATAATGTACAAAATTTTATTGCATACTTTCGTAAATTTTAGAATATGAAATAATAAATATTTATAATGCAAACTGAATTAATACAGTTTCAAGAGTTTCGTTTTCTCTCTCTCTCTCTCTCTCTCTCTCTCTCTCTTTCATTTCTCTTTTGTCTTCTTCTTTGAGAAATACTTGAACATTGAAAAGAGTATGATGAAAAGAACTCAAAGATAAATTACCTGATAAAAACCTTGATTAATTTTTCTTGTCTGTTACTTGCATAAGGACATTTAATCGTAGACATTATTATTTTCTGCATTCCTGCGTAGTTAACACTTATTAATCTTGATTAATCACGTTCCCTCGACGGGTACCGGTATATCGTTGCAACGATGTTGCGGCGGATGTACACCGCCATCATAGGATCTCACTATACATATACACAAGCTCGTCGCGGCTTCTACGAGNACTTTCTTGCGTGCATGCATGCATGCGTGCGTGCGTGCGTACAGCACCTACACGCATTCCACGAGGCTTACGCAAGACGACGTTATCCTCGCGAGAAAGTTGCACAGAGTTTACAAAACCTCGTAATGCGCGAATGTTTGAGTTGTATAAAATATGTCCAATACGCTAAAGTGACATTCTGTTTGTCGAGGCTGCATGAGAATCGATAAATCTTTAGAAAAAGTACATTTTGCTTGTAAGTAAGAAAGAAAATCTTAATATTGTTTTTGATGATATTCCACGATTTTAATTTTATAAACACTTTCGAAAATCACAAGTAACTGAAATCGACGTGCATTTTTTGAAATGCAATCTTCTTTAAATATGCATTATACTCTGGAGTATTAAGCATAATGCATTGATATTGCATGGTATTTTAGATCAAAAACAGAGCAGAAGCGATTATCGGTATATTGTGTTTTAATGACTCGCATTGCCAATTTTTTTTTCATCGATTCCGATACGATTGCATTATCGTCACTGATTATTGCAACACCATGCGGCGTTCATCCGCTTACAATCCATCGGAATTGACAGTCCGCATTGAAAAACAACTTTCGGTCGGCATCGCGTTAATTTGAAAGAATATTTTTTTCGCAATCGACAGCGCCGCGTTTTTAAAAATAACCCCATTGTTCGCGCCGCTTCTGTTAACTCGATGCAGCACGACGATGCAAGCGAGCGCATGCAATGTCGAGCCTATTCAACCATTGTGCGGGCGTAACGCAAAAATATTCTTTTAATAGAACGATCTATTTGTAATTCTAGTGGATATACCATGGAATTCGTTTATACATTTTTGATTTAAACATTTTCGAATGTGTACGCTTTGCATGTTATCAGCTTTGTCTCTTTTCAAATTCGATTAAATTTATTTTTCTACTATTTTTAAATTCATTATTAAAGAGTTTTGTTATTATGTTATTACGATATCATGAAAAACAAGAGTGATTCCCCAAATATTGTTTATCAAGTGAACAGCTGTTATTAATAAAGGTCGTTTTATAATTGTAAATTTTATGATAAATTTTCCACGTACTAAAATATATCTTTTCAAAATGCAAAAAAAAAATCCATTTTTAATTTTTAGCATTAAATGCTTTAGTAATTAAGATTTTAATTAAATCTTGCTTAAGATAAAGTGCAGCTTAAACTAACTGGAAAACAAAGTTTCCTTATTCAATTACTCTTTTGACGTTGTAATTTCCAACGTTAGGCAACTTCATAATTAAGCGTCTCATCAAATTTTCCCTAGCAAAAAATTATATTTCATAGTTGAAGAAAAGCGCGATAGCTTCGGAATACCCCCCCTCCCCCCCCCGTAGATAGCTGTGCGAGTTTCTTAAATAATAGAATATTCTCGAGGACACATTTATCGTAATTAATGCAGAGAGCGCGCGCGATTCTCATTGCTTCCGATTAATTTCCAGCACGGCTGCGATAACAGAAATCGAATCTTCGGGCGCATCGGAGCGTAGAGACGGTCGATGATGCACTCGGCGATGCGCTCGGCGGAACAAAGCGCAGCGTGGCGATAAAAATATGATCCTCCGGCGACGACTCAATCGAGTCGATCGGAGCGCTTTCGCGCTCGAGTTGACTCGCTCTCGCGTAGATGAGAAGACTCGCGCGCTCGCTTTCATAGACGTACTCGCTCGTGCGAGGAGAAACAGACGGCGCGCCGGGCGCGGACCTACCCACCGTGATTTTCCGAATCATCAAAAGGGTGCGAAGCATGCATAATGCATCGCTGGCATTATGCGAGGGCGTGTACGCTCTGCCATTACAGATGTACCTACGTATGCAGATGGATGGGGCGGCCCCCCCATCGCGCTTAGTCTTGATTGGTGACCCAAATATGGAATTTTCCGCGGCACATTAGACGCTTAGGTAATAACGCGAGAATAATCGACACGTGTTCTCCCGTCGTAGTCTTTATGTGTATTTCGATATACTTGAATATATGTGTGTATTTGTATATATGCATTCATGAGTGTGCTATTAGCATTACTAAATATGCTTTGCTATTATATTTAATAACATAGTTGAAGAAAAAAATAGTGTTTAATTTTGTAAAATAAGCTCTAGAGCTGATTTTTGTTTCTTTTTTAGTCACTTTTTTGCTTTGAACTTTGAAATGATATTCTCTTCATTGTAAACTTTTGATGAGCGATTATTACGTGGCATAGTTTTGTTTCTAAAATTATTTTAAATTAGATTAAAGTAAAAATTCACTGAAATTCACTGAAATTAAGAAAGAGTTATACAGTCCTTTGTACAATCCTTTTTTTAATGATAGAATATTTCACCATAACTTCTCCCACCATAAATTCTATCATCATACATTTTTGAAATGATATTACGCTAAACTATGACAGATTTAGATTTGATTGCATTATAAATCATAGGAAACTTCTTTTATCGTTAAAGATGATTACAACATGTAGGACAAGTGAACACGCATAATTAATTCGCGCATTTTTTAATAAATGTATTAGACAAATATAAAATTCGCAATCTCTTGGATCGAGGAATTATATTCTGCGAAAGAATGCTGATATAAATTAAATTTAGAATAGAAACGTATATTACATTCTTACTTGAAAATAGATTATTATAATTTACAGTGCTGAGAATTTTCAAATTTACCGGAAGTACGCGCGAATATACGATGTGATATTCTCAAATCACTTTATAATCGCTAGAATTAACACATACTGCTCGCCCTCTCCCGCACCTCCTCTCAATATTGACGAAACACTCGAGCGATGCGTTTTTCATGCTGTGTGCCGTGTCGCACATTATGCGTTGAAATAATTCATAAATTCACGAGCACGATTAAGCGCAGTCGCGAATCGATGCTCGAAGCGCGTTGATCATTCGTTATCGAAATGAGTGCACGATGCTCCAACGCGGTCGGTGAATAATTCGAGTCCATATGCAGAATGACGGAAGCATGTTCGGAGAATTGCGTGGGATTAAAAGATACAAGAAATTTGAAGCCGCGAGTCGAAGTCGAAATTAATATTCTGACGAAATGCTTTATTATAATATGACATTTTGTTGGATTCTAAATTCTATATAACTATTGAACTCTGAAAAATATAGTTTATTTCAATAATATAATACAATAATTATTTAATATCACAAGTTTTCATAAATGAAAATAATATTTTAATATATTCTTTTTCTATTGCAAATAGTTTTTAAGACAGATGATCGTTGTATAAGCTACTTATATAAAAAGATTTAGAAGTAGATCAAACTCCTTTCAAAATATATATAACGTCATTAATGCAAGTTCGGTTAATAGCATCGGAACTGTATTATTATGTATACCGGGCCGACTCGACGGAATCCTACGAACATGAAATCGCTAACGCCTTGATTGCTGCATGTTGATTTAATTTCATCGGAATAAAGCTGACCGCGCTCGTATCGACAACAAAGTTACCACGTGTGTTGATTGCGAAGTTACATCGCCGCGGGAACACCTATACTAAATTCTGAAGAGATACGATCGCGTAATTCGTGTTGACTTTTCAATTTTTCAGTGCGTGGGCCGAAGGCTCTCTCTCTCTCTCTCTCTCTCTCTCTCTCTCTCTCTCTCTCTCTCGCATTCTCGTCGGCGAATCGAGTTCCATTAGCGCGATTACCGCGATTCATATCGAGATTTGGTCGTGGTCGATCGTTGTGCCGCCTCGCAAATAATTTATGCGACTGTGCCGAGAGGTATGGACGAAACTCTCTTCCCTCTCTCTCTCTCTCTCTTGTTTTCTCAATGCATCCCTTTCGCCTGTTTTGTTTTCATTCTGTCGGAATCACGGACGCGCCAAGGCGAAGTGACTCCCTCTCTCTTTTGTGATTTAATTAGCGCGCGGATTAAGCACTGGCGTACCGATGTACACCTCGCCGCTGCAGAAAAAGCCATCTGCGAGTCTTGCTGAGGACGATTCTGACGAGAGGAGCGACCTGCTGAATTATGCGCGCGGCTTTTTTCGCCCGTCCCGCTGCGGTTTCCGTACGGCAAAAGCGACTTCACGTTCTCGTCCTCGCGCTGTGAAATTTGCGCGCCGGGTGTTAGTACCGCGTCGCACATAAACCTAAATAAAAGTGCATTACAGTGAAAAGAGCTTGGGCCAATTTATATGCCTAGTATACACCAGCATATTATCTTGAAGAAACACAAGCAAATTATTATAATAATATGTACGATTATTTCCTCTTATATCCTTAAATCTTGATGAAATAATTTTTATTATAATATCGATATTTCATCTTTAAAATACAAATGGAGTAAATTTCAAGCTT
Organism: Tetramorium alpestre; assembly: GCA_021460005.1. Classification (NCBI taxonomy): domain Eukaryota; kingdom Metazoa; phylum Arthropoda; class Insecta; order Hymenoptera; family Formicidae; genus Tetramorium; species Tetramorium alpestre. The sequence continues at coordinate 40,863 of JAJVSH010000122.1, read as the reverse complement.
GTTAATTACAAACGTAGTATAGCGAAACAAAAATATCAGTAACTACAAGTATGATATAATAAAAATATGCAAAAAGTTAGTTTCAACAATTTTGTATGTAAATTTTTGTAACGGTGATACAAAGCCCTTCTCTGGCCTGCCGGTCGTGTTGATTTCAAAGCCACATCACCCGGGAATTAAAGCCGGCAGTTGCGCGAGAGTTCGCCTTGTTGCTTCGACACACCTAGGCACAATACCCTTCATTAGCAAATATTTTGAACGCCACGAAAAAGCCGTATCGAAAAATCGTTACGGCTAGCCGCGCGATCGACGGAAAAGCATACGCACTCCGTGCGTATTTCCCGATTAAAATAAAACAAACGAACGGCGTGGCGGCGATCCGTTCGATATCCCCTAACGAGGATCGGCGTTTCAGCTGGTTACCAATGATATTGAATTTCACGGCGCCCAAAGCCCTCTTCTAATGCAGCGATTTACAAAAAAAAATATCTCTACCTGATCTCCCTATCTTTAGCTACTACGTTTCGCGTGACGATAGATTTTTTTTGTGGATAACGATAAAATTGTCACTTGACATAATATAGATAACATGTAAAAGAATTGAAGAAATTTCTAAATCAGTTTAAAGTATATACTTGGAATTCTTACGATGTCATAAAATTCCAATTATACAAAAGTTGTTTGAGCAAAGTGGCACAAACTATTACAGCTGTCGCTATTAAACAAATACAATATTAATTTATATTTGTATCATTTCATAAATTCACCATTTTTCATCGTATAATTTATCCCTTTTTTAAAATGTATTTTTTAAATGTTCTATCACACGACATTTTATTTATTTATTACGTTTAACTAAATTTATACAATGTTATAACAGAGGAAAACATTTTCTTTGATTTGTCTTTAACTCATGTCAGTTTCTCCTAAAGTAGACGTAAGAGTTAATGTGAGACATGATTTCAATCGGAGTACCGTAGGGACTGAAAGGGTTAGCTTATGAAATATACCCAGATTGCCCAAGCCAATTGATGCGTCGCCCTTTAATCCTACGACAAAGATGTTCACTATTCACCGCGTCATTCTCACGGGAGAGTCGTTCGGTCCTCGAATTCCCCGAGTATGACATCGGCGACGATGCAGTGAGTCTACAGTCTAGGTGACCGTAGGGATTAGAGGAAGATGATGGAAGATAGGCAAAGGGCCAACGGCGGCTCCGTTGTGGTCGGGGAATTGACTAGCGCAATTAAAGCCGAAGAACCTTTCCGAGAGATAAGACGGCCACCTGACCAGCCATGAGGGAGAGACAGCGAAAAAGAGAGAAACAGATAATTCATTATGAGAAGAAAAATGCCAAGAAGAATATTGCGCGATCATAGATTTAATTAATGATATTGGAAGTTAATATATGCAAAAGCTCCACGCTATACTTTTCGAAATTAAAGAAAAAAGAACACTTGAACTTCCCTTTTCCGTTTTGCTCCTGCCAAGTATACTTCCGTTTTTTTCTCCAGTCTCCATAAATTTCTTCAATTACTTTTAATTACACTACGTTCAGAATTTTTCCATGTAAAAAATTTTATTAAACGTAGCGAATACAGCAATTTACAAGAAATATCTATCTGATCTCCATACCTTTAGCTATTATTGTTTCGTGCTGTAATAGATTTCTTTATGGATAACGATAAAATTGCTACTTGACATAATATACAAGGTAACATAAAAAAAAGATTGAAAAAATTTCTAAATTAATTTAAATTGTTTGGAATTACAATATCAAAATTCCTGCAAAAATTTTTTGAGTAATATTGCAACAAACGATTGCTCACTATTAAATTAATTCAGCATTAATTTATATCCGCATTTTATTTAAATTCAACATGTATAATATTTAATTTATATATCTATTTAATATAGCTTTTAAATGTGATATACGATATTTGAATGCATAATCTTATAGATTATATAACAATATTTTTTTTTTAATTTCTGTATATAGTATCTCATGTAATGTAATATGCAATTGACACAACTATAAGTATAAAACAGTTATTAGAATACCAAAAAATTCTATTAGCAGACAAAAGCTAATATTAATTTCTTTATAGTAAATATATCTCTAAAAACTCTGGAAAAATGTCACGAATTATCAATCGGCTACAAAACAAACATTTACAATATCATTACAATCATATCAGCTTTTAAACTGTAGCGTGATGCAGTTTGAAGAAATTCAGATGCTATCCGAATGGCAATGAGACAATAACTCGTTCGTCGGATTATTAATCAGATTCAGATTCGTGCGAAGTAACGGCCAACATTGTGTATTTCGGGGCGTAGTCCAAAGTTGGTGAACTACTGCCGCAGGATCCTTCCCATGCAACTGTTCTCGCGCTCGTATTACTACCAAGGCATTCCGTCTGGCTATACAGTAATTAATCCCACGTCTCGCCCTGCAACTTGACGCATTCGAATTTAAGGGGAATCCTAGGTGTCCCGGGAATTACGACTCGAGTCGCGCCCGCGAATTCGACTGCACGTGAGATTTGTGCGTGTCGCTCTTAAAACCACCATCTGTCTTCTTAATGATAGGTATACAAAATAATTTGTTTTGTCGCTGATCAAGCTCAACTAAATTCTCATCTCTCTAAAAATCTGATTACTTTAAATATTTGTTTTACTTGACTATCTGATTTGTATTTATGTACATTCGTTTCTAAATACTTGTATTTCGCAATTGTAGATTAAAATTTTTTAATAGGTATACAGAATTTAGATAGGGATGTATACTTATATTCGAAAAGCATCAAAAAGAATGTTAAATATTGTTAAATTCGCCAGTTATACGATATAAAATTCGTTGAAATTCGTGTCACTTAATTTCCCGAATGTAACGCTGCCGTTTAAAGGCGTTATTTTGCGCCTTCAGCGAGCAGAAATTTTTTCGACGGTTTAGGAGGTTTCACGAGATTTAATACCAGCGCTATCAAGCCTTCCCTTGCATACGTATGTGCCACGATCTTCTTCTCTCCATTCCATTCTATCGATCAGACTACTCCGCAGACTGCTCCTATGCAAACATACGAGACACGGGGGCGAATACGGTGAAACTGCCGGTATCTGCGATCGTTGCAGGCAGTAACAACGGCAGTTAATGTCCGGAGGCCCATGCCCGGGTACTTCGTAACCCAATGAACAGATACAATCGGAACATAGATTAACTGCAATATAGACCTCCGCCTCCACCGGAGGTAGCCCTTGGTCTGCGCGGGGAAAAGCGGCGAGAATGCCGCGATATGTTACGCGAATGATATTTAAAATAACTCCTGGAAAGAAAAAATGAAAAATTGGCCACTTAAAAATCGCTTGTTTCGACATGATTTCATCATTGTTACAAGTATAATAGACATTTCATTTCATTGTGTAATGCTTCGATTTATATAAAATTGTGAGAGAAATGAAAATAGAGAACGATGACACATGAAGCTCGTTGCAAAAAATATTCCGAAGTCACTCGAGCTTCGGAAGGGGTAACGAGTCAAAACCAGCCGCTTCGATTTGCTGCGGTATGGAGAAGGATCAGAAACACGAACCTGTCTGAAACACCGGCGGTCACCTGCCACCTGCACATATTTCCGCGCCCGAGGCTCGACGGTGCGCTTGGGAAAATATTTGGGAACTTTCGTAGATGTTCATTTTCGGTTCTGCTTTCAACGACGGGAAATCGCCCTTTTTGCTTCCCTCGCCACTTTAGATAAGTAGCAATTAGGTGACCGATAGTGAATTAAAGCCGGTTAATTAACGAGCCTTTTTTGTTTAAATATATCTTTAAGTTATTATCATGTTTTGCAGATTATAAGAAAGCTCTTTATACGCCTTTACACGCGTTTGGTTAGCGCATCAATTTTGATTGGTAGAAAGGTGTGATTAGTAATATATTCAGAGGATGATGTATGTACATGGTATATGAAGATAGCGTACTATGCAAGCAGCTCGCCACGAAGACGAGCGTTAAATGACCCGAGTCCCAAAGGGGCTGCCTGTTATTCGGCTTGAGATAATAACTCGTTCAACGAGATGACTAGGCGCCACTTGGTATCCAAGAATGCCGGCTGTCCGTCCAAGTCCTTCTCCGTGATATGCACATTATGTAAGTATCTCCTTCACTCGGAGAGATATTGAAGGCTAAAATAAAATGGTAATTATTCCAAGTCGAGATATAAAGGACTTTTAAATGATATGCGATTTAAAATTGAGGAGATTAAAGAGACTACGGTAAATATAAATATTTAAAATGTCGAGAGAGGGTTTTCCTTTCAAATTTGTTAAAGAATTTGCGTATCTAGAAAGAGCATAAAAAGCTTGCAATATTCTGCAATAACAGTAAAGTCTTTCAGAAAAACGATCTGCATTTGTAAGCTGATCTATAAGCTTTAATTAAAGCTTATAAACTTTATAGTTGACTAAAAATAATGAGGAGTTGTCAAAGCTTCATGCTCTCTTAAATTTCAATGAGATTCACTTGAATGTTTCCACTTCAGAGGATCTGAATTGTTCTTCTCATTGTTTTCTTGCGAATTACAAATCGTATCACTGATTATGTCGGGACGGACGGAGAGCAGTCGAGAATTCGAACAACGGACGGATGCAACGGACTGCATCGTTAATTGGGTCAAGCTAGTTACAAGCGGTATTCGACGCGACGGGAATAAAAGCGCGGAATGAAAGAGAAGGTGGTCGAGTTGTAATTTGAACGCATTGCGACATTTCAAGTGGATGGCCAAGCATTCACCTCTTGTTGTTGTCAGTGCCGGAACAGAATAAATCCAAAACACACTTCGGAAGCATCTCTTTTTCTTTTTATCTTTTTCATTTAGCTCATATTATAAATATAGTCATTATCCGTACCGAGTATTAAATCTTCCTATCAACTTATATATGTAGTCATGATTATTATTATTTAATAATGCAGTGTATGAAATATAGATATTGCTGTCAAATTAAATATTTAGTTCTATTTAACAAGTAATTGGAAAATAAGAATAAGACCGGTTTTTATACTCTTGACTGACCTGAAAGTATTTAATTTTCACTCATTAAATAATTTCATCATAATTTCATTAAGTACTGAACTATGGTTGAAATTTTCTAAAGTCAATAACTTCCAATATCTCGAATATTCTCTTATTTTAGTCGCGACCGTTCAATCGAGCTAAAATGGAATCTCAAATGAGATAATTTGGATATTTGGGAAAATGAGTCGACGTAATAATTTTTCAATGAGATAAATAATTTTCATTTCTTGTCAGCGCTTTTATAACAACCACTAATTTTTCTATTAAAAAAATCATTACATTGTCCCACTTATTCAACGGATTCAATTACCTCGTTCAAGCCATACACAAAAAAAGATAATCGACGAGGAAAGCAACAGCACCCGTTTTTTCCCCGGTCTACATCCGTTACTGCGTCCCACCGTCGTTCCTCTGTCCGCTCTTCTCGCGTCATCGACGTCGCGGCAAACCCGGATGCACCTCCAGCATCCACCGGAATGCGGTAGAATTCCGTGGAGAGGCTGCGTCGCGCGAGATAAATTTTATTTAACTCTCGGTATGGTGAGTTGATGGGCAGTGGGAGTTCCTTGCAGAAAAAGGGGAGATACCGAGGAGCGAGAGGAAGGAAAGAGAGAGAAGACTGAGGAAATCACTGTATTTTCCGAGTTTTCTCCACGGAGATTTGTCGGCGCTGTCGATATGAATTCTTCTAGAGAAAAAAAAAAACACGGTGAACGCGATCTCCTTCGTTTTGCTACGCGATCACGTCGATGTCACGGACGGAGACAACTTTGATCTATTCTTTGCCGACATAAGACTGGAGGCGACGGTTATCGCCCAACTCTTGCGTCCCTCGAAATTCCGCAAAGTTTCTCCTAGTAAATGGCTGATAATAACGAACTTTTCCGCCTCGGCACTAATTCGCGGGGAATTCGAGGGTCTTCCGATCCAAAGTTATCGCCCGCTTGTTACTTGGACCGGCGTATACGATTGCTATAATTACTTCGCCGCGAACTCATCGAGCGAAATTTTATGGCATAAATGCTATGTAGCGAAATATTGCTTTCCTAAGAACTATTATACGCTTTTCCATTTTGTTCAGTGAAAAGATCTATCCCGAAAAAAAGTGAATGTCTTGTTTGTCACTAACCGCCTCCAATGAACGAATATGAGTGACGGCTAGAATTAACGTTGTATCAAGCGGAACGTTCGTCGTCGAGACGGTCAATTTTCCAGCGTCGTTTACGCGGAAATCGCGTTAACCCGCGACTGCCGTCATTTATGCAAATGTAACATTAACAATGTCTACCAAGTTTTATAGTCTTGAGTTAGCCGACCGCCCGCGCTCTCCAGCGTGGCGAATAGGATGAAGAGGGAGGTTGCAGGGGGACGATTGCAACAATCCCCAAGGCGCGTCCCTAAGAAACGAGCATGCTTTAAAGCTCGCTCTTATGATCCACTCGCTTTTCGAGAAAGCCGCTAACAAAGATGAACCTTTACTACCTTTCAGCCCACCTCCTTGAAGAACCTTCCTCCTTTTTCGTTTGAGACGCCCTCTTCTTCTTACTCTCGCGGAGAGCCACTTAATTTTAGCCGCGCATTTAACGCAGCGATAACCTATTTTTTTTTTCTTTGCTGGAGTAAATAAATATTACGTTGCATCGCGCTTCCGTAATTATTTATATTGTATCAATCATTCTCTTGCAATCATCATATTTATCTGATTTTATTAAATTTTTAATCTCTTTCTTTACTATTATATTACTGAGGTATATTAAAAACACCAAAAAAAAATTTGATATACGTGGAATTCTCTAAATCTTAGAGGATTTTACTTTTATATTGACCTCAAAAGGATTCCTCTGAAATCAAGAGAAAAATAATATAAACAAGAGTATTTAAGAGAGAAAAAAGTATTTTTCACTTTATTGAAAGAGGAATATGTTTGCAGTAAAACAGTAAGCTTAGAATATGAGATTATAGGAAAAATCACTTTGAACGTAAAATACTTTTTTTTGTGTGTAGAGTTACTGTATGTGTCGTTTCTTTTAATGATACGGTGAAGCGAAAGTTCCCACGCAACACATGATGATAATATGTTCTTATCTTTAAAACATCTCATGCTGTGATGCGTTCAAATTTGATGACCGAATTATACGAAATGCATAATTAAAAGTCGCCTTTACTCATGTATGTACATGTTGGGTTTTAACCCGCGTGAATTAGTTTGCCGAGCGTGCAACTTGGCCGCAAAAGAGCGCCTAACGAGCGTCGCGTCGCATTTCGTGGGTGTCTGGAAAAGCGCCTCGCGGATTATTCTCCGCGCGAGCATGCATTCCATTTATTGAAAAATTTCTCACGCGGTGAAATACGATATCTCATATATCAGGCGATTAGCGGATTCCCGCGATTTATCGAAATTGTTCGGCGACGCGACGGTCCGCGTAATTGGCGTCCATGCGCGCGCTAATGTCGGTATATAATATTTGGAGACATGATTAATCTAATAATTTATTTTGTGCTTATCGATGTGTATTTACAATGTCGGAAAACAGCGTGTTTTATTCCAGCGATATTTTGAGATTTTTAATTCGTGTAATCCCATAAAATACGCATGAATAATCCTAAATTTATTTTTATTAATTTTTCGAAACATTTTCCAATTGTATTTTATACGTTTGATATATATGTATGATATCTATAGCAAATTTTAAGACTCAAACGTAAATTGATTAATCGGTGATTGTAAATGTACAGTTTTAAATTACTACAATTCTTTCATAAAATGAAAATAAAATTTTAATATAAACAAGAGCCCTTATTATTTCGCAAAATTATAAATTTTATAGATCACAGTTATTTAAATAAATTTTATAAAATCTTGCTGTTACCAGTAGATAAATACTTTCAAATCGTTAATTTCGTAGTTTTATGTGTTTATAAGAGAACCAATGTTGAAACAGATAAAACGCATGTGTCGCTTTACTCGAGACGAAATAAATCGTACAAAATTTTCACGCAGCCTTTCACACGTGCGTGAGCAAATATTTGAAATTCGTCGCGCTTCGCTCGTATACGCGTACGCATTTGCGTGACTTCATTTCCGACGAAAAACTATTTCTAGGATGCTGCAAATAAGTTTCTTTCATGTAACATGTTAACCTTCAACGCCGAAATATATTTTTTCTTAAAAAAAAAAGATCGTCTAAATGTTTAAAGTAAAAAGATGGTGCTAAATTCTTGAAAAAATTTTCTCTTGCTTATATTTACGAGAGTTATCAATTATTATTATTTTTTTTGCAAAACTATCATACTCACAAATTACATATTTCAAAGTAAAATGCAGAATTTATATTTTCCTTTTTATTTATAGCAATTATAAGTCAGTCGTATTTATATAAAACTCATGCATATATTATATAGTAATGATGTATAATGTACATTTTTGAAAATATATTTTATCGAGAGTTATATTCACATAGAATTAAAAGGATTTATATAACCCATATGAACGTTCGTAGCGTAGAGATTATTTTTATGGATATTAACTCGAGCTTAGTCAGATGTACATTGCGTTGTTAAAAATGATTCGGTTACAAATGTTTCCACGAATTTGGCTTGATGCAAATTTACGTTTGCATCGCAAATAATTCGTTTTAATAACGAATTTAAGCTGTTTATTTTTGCATTTCTGAAATTACTTTTATCAGTATCAGATTAAACGTAATTATCATATATAAAGTTATTTTCACATTGCAAAAATATATTATTTTCTTATTGAGTTATATTTATCTGATAATTATTATGAAAATGATGCTACATTTATTCGTATAAAGTTTTTAAATAATTAAAAATAAAATATGATTGATTTATTACGAATCTTGATAGACGGTTATTTCAGTTCCGTTTTACGAAGGAAAGGAAACGTATATAGAAATATTTAATATAAGATGCATCTAATTTATTTCAGCAATTTTAAAATATTTCACACAGTATCTGCAGTTTTAGCCCATACCAAAATAATAATGTATTATGAGAACTGACAATGGGATGAAACTTAATTTAAATGAGATGAACTTAATTTTTATAATCAATAATCTATGGATATCATTTCAATCGTTAATTTGTTTACGTTATTATACATTATTAAGATTTTAAAGAGATAATGAACAATATTTGAGAAATCCGCATTTCTAGAGCAAATATATGCCCATTCATGCATCTGGGCGATCGAATGTTTAACAGTGTAAAGAGAAGGACCCAGATCTTTCTGAGTGGCCGCGGCTCTTTCGCGGGTACGAGTCCCACGAGATTCACCTTCCCCTCTTTACTCTCTCCAGCAACCGCCACCTTTCTCCTCTACATCGCTCGTTCCCATCCTACAACCCCTTGAATCTCTCAGCCCTCACCTTGCCCCCTTGTTTCAGAGCGTTCCTTCCCGCATATCCTTCCGAGAACTTTCCTTCGTACTGTCCCGCCATTTCTTCTTCCGTCCTCATCCTCCTCTTCACTGCCGTTCGCTCAACCTTCAACTCACACTCTACCACCATGCTTTATTCCCTAACGCTACGTTTGTTTCTGCAATTTCTTCGTGCGTCTTGAAGCAGCTTTTCTTCCTCGTGTCCCTACCCACGTGAATAATTACTTTGCCCGCCAGAAAAGCTCCCTCGCTACCGTTCTTTCATTCAGTACTATTTTGCTCCTTAGTACTTCGAGCCTGCAGAGTTAAAGACGAAACGCTTTAACGCTTTAAACCCCCAGTGACAATAAAGACATAATGTGACACAATGATATATCCCTACAGTATTATTAGTACTAATGATATAAAATGTTAAATGAAATTTAAAAAATCTTAAATTCGATAAGGAGTTAGATTCGCTCATAAGAAAATGATGAGTTTCGTCTGAAAGGTTCAGTCTGTCGATCTATTAATATTAAATGTGCAATAATTTTAACAACCTTTAAAATTTGTGTCACTGATGCTGTAAACTTTAAACAATTACTTTATATTTGCTTCAAGGCTTTAAGTAAAAATTCCTTATTGAGTTAATTTGAATATTAATAAGAAGTGATTCAAAGAAGTTATTCAGTTCTGACTTACAATGTCAATATCTAATTAATTCCTAACATAACATTCGCAAATTCACAATATAGATTCTATAGATGATTCAGTTTAATAATTATCTCAAAGTTTGTTTTCTAGAAGTGTTCTCTTATCTTCTAGTGTTGCTACAACGGCTGCATTTAGCCCGAACAATTTACTTCAAACGATGCTCTATAAAGGATATCGGTCATTTAATCTTTACGTTTTAATAAATACGTTCCTCTCGGATTCTTCTCGTTTCGTTTCGTTCTCGCAGTATCATTAAAAGCGAAAACCAACAATTGAAATCTACTTCCTAGTGAACTCTTCTTGTTACGAAGCATCGCGCGAATCGTGCTGTGATAAAGTGTTATAATTAGTCGCGGCGATAGAACATTGTTGCACCAGCGATTATATCGTTGTGCTCGTTACAGTCGCTCGACGGCGATCATTATTATCCGTTGTTATTGCATTCGGTATATATAGTTTATTACTAATACATTACGACGGTGCGCGTTCTCGAGCACGTTCTCTACGAACAACATCGGCTTCTGCGTTAACAGCGATAACTACTGTAATACTCGATAATGGCGTGGGAAACGCCGTTGCATAATGTTGCACCGCGACCGATTGTTGGTGAAATTAATTAAGTATTATTTCCAAAACTATATATATATATATATCTATTCTTAACAAAGAATAGGTTGATAAGCTAATCATATATGAATATACATTCCTAAAACGAAACATCTCTTTACAAAACTAATTATAAGCGTCAATAATATCAATTTAAACATTCGATGATTAGATGGTTGTTTTCCTTGATTTTTACATAATCTGACTTCAACTTCCTGTTTGTTATTATTTTTTCATATTTCATTTTTTAGTTTTCAAATTGATTTAAATTTTATTCATATTCATTAAATCAGATCGTTTATACAAATGTAAAAATCACTAAATTGATTAGAGAGAAATGTAATTTTAATCTATTTTACCAGTGCGCAATATAACATTTTCATTCATATTTAATTTCGATTAATTTAATAGAATTGATTTTCGTTAATTAATTTATTGCAAGTATCTCTTTTCCTCTCTTTGCTCCTCCCTCTCCCTCTCAGCTTTCCCGGTCTCTATCGGTCGAAACAATTAAACGTGACCATTGTAATAGCCATGAGAGTAAATCAATAGTAAACTACGTGAATTGTGTCTCAACGTTAAAAATTTGCAATATGGCCACCATGGTTCTGTGCTTTTCAGAAATTTGAAATTTAATAAACGATTTCCTTTTTTAAATTTCTCTGTTGTGAAATTTTCCACTTAATCGGAAGATGTATCTTTCATAAAATTGATGCGGGCGATTGATGAATTTGATACGTGCATTAAGCCGCATAAACGTTGATAGCAGTAGGTATGATCGACCGCGCACATTTCCATACAGCGTTCGTACGATGCAATAAGGAAGAACTTTGCGAATATTCGTAATAAATATGTAGACGACGAACGGCGGTAGACGATCCTTGATAACCGTCGAATTATCGGGGACGCCGCGCACAGAAGTTATGATTATCCTCTTTCCCGCCGTCGAAAACTCTGCAATATTACGCGATAACTCACGGCGATCCTGTATATGTCCCGATCATCGTTTCAGTATATCGATCGAATAGAATCGCTTTCGATTGAAGTCTATGATCGGTCGATCGCGGACAACTACCGTCATTTGTGGAACATAATTTCTTAAAGTTGCATCGAATTTGCCACAATGGGTCGACATTTCTCTCGTGCCAGATAAATTAATCAATTTCAAAGTCTGAAATAATCTATTGCAGATATTATAATTTCTAACAAAATAGAAGCATATGTATTTTTGAACAGCAAAAATATATGCACCTTAATTTATTTAAATTCCATAAATTCTTATTGAATTTTTATTGATTTTTATTTTAATTTTTTGTATATTTAAATTTAAAATATATTTCATGAAATTCTTTGTGAACAAGGTGTTTGCATTAGGTGCTCACAAAGCAAAACTAAAACAATCTAATAAAGCTAATGGAATATACGTACTAGTGTATACACATATTACCGTAAAATGATGAGAATGAGATTCGAGTTTTAGAAAATAATGCGCGCTTCGTAAAGTTTCAATAACCGTAACAGAAGCGCGCTTATTGCATCTGCATTAATGTTTATGTTCCAACAACATAGTTTACATAGCTTGGACCGAAAATTCCGTTTGTCAACCGGCATTATTTCAACTTGTATTGAGCGATACATCATGGCTTTTCTATACTTTTTTTTTCACGAAAGACGAACTTCGACGAGCCGAAACTAAAAGTATAAATCATGGGACGGATATCAAATGGCGAGCGAACGAAATTCCGACGCGCGACGAGGACAAACCGACGCCATGCTTCATCTCGCGCGACAAAAAGGAAATCTCGCGACTCGTCGATTATCCCGGATTGATGTCCTCCCGGATGAGCAATGCGTTCCATAATTCGTAATTCATCCCGTCGCATTACATTGATTCCCTTATAAAACGCTACGCGACTATTTTTTTTGTCTCGCAGTGACGGATTTTTAATTTCGCGTTGATTTATTAATTTCGTCAACCGAGTAGGTTTGATTAATGGTTTATGTCATGTTTAATTAATCTATTTATGCTGCCTATTTATCACTCTTGCTGTATTGCTAATACTCAAATATTATTAACATTCTTTAGTATATACATGATATATTTTTTTCTCTAATTTTTTTGCGTCAGGGATGTGACATGCGACCATTAATAAATTAATCAGGATGTTTAATGATAAATAGGGAATAAAATCACGCTGCGTTAAATAAACATGAACTGCAAAAAATTGTATTGCATTGCGTGTAAACTGGCCGATTGGACATTCAAGCAGTAGTAGCAATAACAATAATTGGCACCGTAGATTTATCTTACCATATTGCAGCGGTGCTTCCGATTTTACGAGCATAAAGGGGATCCTAGACTGCTTACCTGAAAAAAGAGAAATAAAGCCTGTTAGTCGAGACACACCGAGTGGGGCAATGCAGCACAAACACATCTTATCTCGACACCTAAATATTTGGCCAGATGTCATCTTGCGGCTTTCCCGGGGGGTTGTCCGTTAAGTTTACGCACATATGTGACCCGCGTGCATATGCATGCAACTCGGAGGATGCATCTTGTGAGCACCGTGACATATCTCACAAACATACATACGTGCGCACAGTCGTACGATGGAATATTAAATCGTCTACGTTCGATAAATATTCTTATCGAAGTGATAAGCTCCTACCTTCATATCCGGTTCCCTTCTTTTATAGGTTGTAAACTCCGCCAATTTTTCAACATCGCTAAGCACAGTATAAAATTCTTCCAGTTAAAAATTCTCTAAATCATAAACTTTCTAGATTACGACTTCGTCAAATTATAAGTTTCTAAATTACGATTTTCTCTGTCACAATCTTTCTCAATTCTTTCCAACCTCTTTTCCCATGTGACTTTCACAATTCTGCTTCCCGAAAATGTCGGATCGCGTCTCATACTACATATTCTAGATTATCCTCTATATAATTTTCTATATAAGTATTATATTAAACTTTGTAAAGCTACGTGCTTCATATTATAACACACATTACACGGTTATAACCCGGTACATGTATATTATAATTAGGATGTATCAACAATTTCTGTAAATCACTACTATACAATAAGTCATAGAAAAACTGTATTGCATGAATTAAAATTTTTAAGCTGTTGCATTGGATAATATGGAATGTAATCGTAGGAAATTGCTATATACTGCATTTTTAATCAAGTTAAACGCTGAAATCTTTTCTTAAATGCGCGTTTTCTCGCGAAATAAGTATAATGTGCTGGAAGAGAGTAAGGCTCCGTCCAAGAAAATGGCTTTTCCCGTCGTTATTAATGGGGACGTGAGAGGACGAAGGCACGAAGTATTTTAGCCGGATGATAAATAGCCCCGGTATTCCCACGTTGATTTTATTTATATCATTTATACGCAACGAGGCTGTCCGCGTTTTTGATATATACTGCTGGCCCGTTTATTTCTTCGACTACATTAAGTCACACCCGCCGAGGCTCCATTTTTTCCACCTTTTCCCTCGTATCCGTGGACTCGCTTCCTTCCTTTCGTCAATGACGAGAATTGATTGCCTTGCAGATAGTCGTGGAATACGAGTGATTTTCGCGATGTTCTAACCGCGTCTCTAATACGAACTTGTATTATATAAACATAGTAACATGTGTCATTTGCACAATTGAAAGAGCGACGGAGAAGTTTCTGCCCTGATTAACAAAATGTACAGATAGAATATCAAAGAGAAAAAATTTATAAGTATATATTCAAGTTTTAAAGTAGAGAGATTTTAAATGTGAAAAGAACATATTCTTATATTAAAATTGTTATTAATGAATTTATTATTTAGAAATTTGGAAGATTATACGATCGATACGATCGAGAAACTGATAATTGAAAAGCTTATGATCCGGAAATATAATAAAAGGATTTATATGGCCGGAACTGTATTATGCGGTTAAAAGTTTATAGCTGGGAAAATTACAATTTAGGAAAAACGCAACATATTTTTATAGCCTATATAGTTTTTTAATTAAAAGGAAAAGGTTGATCGTCGAGAACTTTTCTGGTTGACGATGTGGAACATCGTAAATCAGGTCAGTGTCCTCCCTGAATGCGATCGATCTTCTTCGGGGACGTGGCTTCCGCGGCAGCGGGTGTCAGGTTGAGAGTCACTGACACGTCTTGCACTTACACTCACTATCGAGACGAAAGATCCGAGCGTGATTGAAGACCGATGGCAGACGGTGAAGCTTTGAGAAAAGAAGAGAGAATGGAAGAAAGCAATGAAAATACGATTGGTAAAACGTATCGTGATGCTGCGAATCTTCGAGGAACGTGGGCGTTTGCAACCACGTTTTATTTAAATTAGGATTATTTAGATGCTTTCCTAGCGCGTCGCTTTCGGGCTATGCGAAAACGATTGGCGCCAATTTTATTTTCAAGATCTGTATCTGGACCAGTGCTGATCATTTACGTCAGTATTACTTACTCCGATAGATTATTATTTACAGTTTACATAAAATTTCAAATTATGATTTTTTAAAGTTAAATTTATACTTTTTTTAAAAAAATTTAATAAAAACGTTCATCGTAATTTTTAATATATTAAAATTTCCAATTTAATCTGAGGTTTTTAGCGATATTTCAATACATAAAGTTGTTTAGACGTCCTCTATTTTTGTAAAGTAGTTCTTTTCTAAGTTGGAGCAAACAATTATTAAACCATATATCATTTATGACCCATATAACATTTCGGTAACTTCTTTCTATGAACGACATCGTGGATTTTGCATTTTCTTCCGAGCAAATTTTGACGTTACATTTTTTATGTAAATCCGTGAACGAAAGTTGATTCTTTGCACGTCTCCAGCCGCGCGCGTCAAATTAGCCGCCCGTCGTTCCGTAAATTATCGCGAAGTGGATGCCGATTATCCCACCCGCTTAATTGGCGGCTCTAACGACGACAGCGAAATCTTTACAGCAATTTATCGTCGCCCGACTGCCGCTTCCCCGCGCTTTTTAACGCGCACCTCTTGTAGTAAGTCGCCCGAAATAACGACAGCGCGGACCGCGACATTGGAAATTATCCGCGCTAATTAGACACGCCCGCAATTCAGTCGGTAGGAATTTTTTCGGCCGACGGAAGTTCGCGGGATAACACTATGCTGTTTTTCAAGACAACAATATGCAACCCTGTAAATATAGTTGAAGTTTGGAGCAACGAATAAAAATTTGTTGTAATAGGAAAAAAACAAAAAACTATATATATTTATAAATAAAACAATTGAAATTATCACAAAAACAATAAAACTAGAAAACAATTAAAAAAATAAAAAAATCACATAATAAAATTCTCAGAAAAACAAAAATTCCTGTGTTTTACGTCTAAATGTACACAAAAAACAATAATATAATGAGAATTTTCCACATCCACCTGAGAATTTAGTTGTTTTTGTAATGCAAATCTAAAAAAAATTATATAATTAAATACAAACAATATGTATAAAATTATTTTTTATTTTTATTACTTGTTTAGAAGTATAATGATTTCACCTATGTATCGCCTTCCAGTGAAATGTTTATTTTTGCGGCGAGTTTTCACTTTACACAGTCACAAGTCTGATAACTAACTCTGAAGTCACTCCACTATTTTTCAAGCGCAAGTTCTCGGGACGTGAATTCGTTCCTGGCGCAGTCGGATGCAACTGCGCCAAAGTGTGACGGTTCTTCTATCTAATGGCATGATCGCGAAGTCTTATCGGGAGTCGCGGAAAGCGATGAGCACACGGGATGCTGGTGGTCTTTAACCCAAAAACGTCCGATGCATTAGGTGGCCGATAATCGAAAATCAATAATGGCGATAAAGAGCCTAAGAAAAGTGGAACTTGCAGGCGCAAAGTCTCTTGCATAATAAATCTCTTGCGGATGGATTCAAGTACAAAATATGTTCTCGAGTGCGTACGTGAAAAATGAGCTTCTCAACTTATTACTTTTACCGTTGTTTTATCGTAATACATTACATCTTTTGTAAGCAAGTAAAATTGTCAAAATAATTCTAAGAAATTAAACACTTTATAAAATGCCGTCATTTTATATTCTGCAATTTTCTAAAGCTAACGATCCATTACAATCCACCTTACATTATTTATAAAAGTTATAACTATATTATAACNTCCCAAATCAGAAATTGTCGCAGGACTTTGAATTATCTAANANATATATATATATATATATACTCGTAATATACTCTCTTGACAAAACAACATTTCCGATGACCTAGTAACCTCGCGCAATCAGCTTGAGATCACTCGATCCAATTTCGCAGATATATCATGCGAGGCGTAAGGAGGCTCGTCTTCGATGATGAGAAGATGCGCAGAGTGATTGACTATATATATTCGGTGCTCGAAAGCCGCGCGTGTATATACGTGCGCGTGCATATATAGTCTCAAGTACCTACGGTACATATCCGGGTCCGTCGCAGAGCCCTTTGGCATTAATATGTCGCTATCTAGGGGCCGGTGGACAGATATATCGAGGAGGGTAAACGTGGCGAAGCAATAATCCGTTTCATCTTGCGGCACGGCCGGCGAATCCAGAATACGAGAGCCATACGATCCCTGGATCACGTGCGCACATGATCTATCTGCACGTACGATTCCTCGACATACCATCCGCGAGTACGTCGTGCCAACGTTCTCGATACATCGACGGAGATCGATCTTACCTATATCGTGTGTATGAAATAAATAAAGATCCTTTCGAGTAATTGTCTTATTTTCCATTCTTAATTGTGCAAAAATTTTTACGTCTATTTACCTTTTAACTGCAAAAATCAAAATTAAAAGTTCTACAGATTCATCTAACTTTTATATAATGTTATAGTTGTTTGAATAATACAGTTATTGGGAAAATTCATTCATCTATAAATAGCAAAAAATATTTTATTCCATTTCTACGATATTGATATACTTTTATTTAAAAGACATAGATACATTGCGCGAATAAGTATATAGAGAAGAACAATAGTTTCCTGTTACAATAGCTAACCATTGTTCAAGCAGATATTTATTCATGTTTTATAGTCATATCTATTATTGCAAGCATAATTTTAAGATGAATATTCATCTCTTAAATCAAATAGTTTCCTGAGTAATGAACAATGTGATTTCTGAAAAGTTTAAGATGACAAAAGTTTTTTAAACGACCATTTTTATTTTCTAAAATATCAATCTCATGATTTATCTAGACAATGAAAAGAAGAGCGTCTTAAAAAAATATCAAAGGAAAATGTGTTTTAAATTATTCGACAATTTCTCGATTTTAGTTTTCAATTATTAATCTTCAAATTAACTCTAAATTCTTATTATCCTTATTATCTTTGCTAATAAAACTAATGAGTCGGTTATTTATTTACGACAGTTGTTAATATTGTCCAATTTTCCATTGCGATTCCACGCATTCTCCCCAATTATAATTCCGCAACTCGCGAAAGGAAATAAACGCAACGTATTCAGTCTCGGTCGAAGGGTTCACGCTGATATATTTAATTATGCAGCGAATTTCACCCTCGCTCTGCGGTCGGTCGCGCTCCATTTAGTCTCCACAGGGTGAGACGTCTCGACGGTGGGCAGGCGGGCGGGATCTCTCGGTGCGAGATACAGCATCATTCAAGAGTAGAGGCCAGGGAATATAGCGGTTGGTAAGACGAGATCCATGTTACGGATCAGCGGTGACAATGAAAACGGTTAGATAGTAGAAGTTGGAAGCCTCAGTCTGGATCTTCGTCTGGATAATAGACGACTGCCAGCTGAATCGATATCTAGGATGGAAAAAAATGCACCGAGAGAGAGAGAGAGAGAGAGAGAGAGAGAGAGAGAGAGAGAGAGAGAGAGAACTTGATAGGTTTGTCAACCAGAATTATCGGAAAATAAAATCATTTAGGTATTTAGTTCGTTAGGCAGACAAATTAGGTTTTTTTCACCCAAATAATCGTTTTTCGTTTACATACTATCAAATACAAATCACACGCCAATCAAATCAATTAAATAATATATTTGAGATTTCATTTTCATGCAGACAAGTGCGAAGCGTGAAGTAAATGTGATCAATTATTTTTTTATTAGACTCTGTCCAATTCTCCCTCTTTCTTTCTCTACTTCTCTACTTATAACACAGTTTTATATAACACAGTTTTTAATTTATAACAAGTTTTAAATTAAAAAATTTTAATTTAAAATATATAATACTTTGTTGTATATGATATATGCTCTGTTTATCCATGAAATATTAAACATGTAAATTATCTTGATGTAATTTTGAGTATTTGGAATTACACACATAGTATCTACTATTCGATCAAATTCCCACATATAGATTTCTCAATGGAAAATTTTCACTAAGGCGGTTTAAATCACAAATTTCTACGTATATTACAATCTGAATTCCCCAAAGCATGAATTTAATGTAAAATTTTCTCGAAGATCAAACGCGGACTGCGCTGACTACATGGTGCATCGTTCCTACCATGCAAAACTGCGGATGCACCCTGTCCTTCCATCCTGGCGCTTTTCCCAGTGGGTTCCTTTAAACCCTTTGCCGCTCTTTTCGCGAAAGAAGGGATCGAGCCGATATTGGACCGCAAATTATTCACGTCGACGCGACTGTGTTTCTTTTGAGCTAGAAGACATCAAAGATAATCCGTATGAATTCGATTAACCTTGTTTCATCGATAACATCTCAACCATAATGCGTCGATCCAAATGCGAATTTATGATCAACGATCAATGATCGCCTCAGATAAATCGTTCAAAGTAAAATGATAATAAATATGAATAATGTTTTCACAAAAATGCTCATCAACATAAAAAAATAAAAGAAAAAGAAGTATATGTGTACATAATAATATTTTATATTATTTCAAAATCAGTTTAAATTTAGATTTATCATCCTAATTGCATTACGAAATAAATTTCAATTTACTGCTTAACTGCAAATTTGTAATGCTTTGTAACTAAATTATATAAATTTATTCATTTATTTATTAATATTTTCATTTGTCCGTTTATTCAAATCAAGACTAAAATAATTTTCCTGAAAATTACTAACAAGAAATTGTGTTTTACAAGATAAATTTCCCGGAATTTGCCGCTTTATTTTGAAAATAATTTGTGATTTATTTATAATAAATAGAATTTAACATTTAAATTAAGAAATTATATTTCAGTACATATTATGATATGCCATATTATAAATGGAGTAGTATATTTTATTCAGATATTTTCACATTGATTTAATATATGAAATTTAATATATTAGTGCAATGTCTGCACGAAAACTTAATTGCCTTTATAAAATAAATAATAATGTAAAATTTCCCTGTACGTAATTTCAATGATTGTCGCCTGGATTACAACACAGTCGGACATTGAAATTAAATATATTTTAAATAGTAGAATTTTTGAAGTATGGAATGGAAATCGATTGTGCGTATTAAAGATGACAACACGATCTTAGCGATTGCACGGATAACATTCGACGTTTCGTGTCAACTTTCGTCAGCTCCTGTTACTGAATACGCTCGAGCCTCAGTACAGGGGGATATGAAAGTGGAGAATAAAAATCGACGTGACTGCCAGGGATTCGCCGGCATCTCGGATTTGCGGTAGCGAGCTTCGATGGAGCCCTTTCTATCCATTACGCCCGCTTAGGGAGAGCTTGCGAATGCGAAAGTGCTCTAAGCGGAGACGTCAAATGTTCTTCTTTGATCCGTGAGTGATCCCAGAGTGATCTCCGTCGAACTTAAATAAGATTCAACGCTGAATTGAAGTCGATCAACTCGTAAGTGATCGTGCCCAAACAAAGGGCTTAAATTGAAGTAGCGAATATTAAGCTGCAATCGACATATGTACTTTTTTAAAGTTTTATATTTTAATTTTAAATTACAAAGTTTTAGAATTATATACAGCAAATTAATTATTTGCATCTAATTATGAATTATGTGAAATTATCTGTAAATTCAAAAGATTATGCATATACAAAAACTTACAGTATTCTTCTCGGAGAATCGTATATACAGACTATCATATGTTGCTTCATGAATCTTATCATCGATTTCCGCTATATCGGAAAGCGTAACTTTCCAACAACTTGATAATTCTAGCTATCGTCGCGCCGAAGAACGATGCAGCACCCCGACCTGCGTGTATATGCGCGCATCATCCCCCCCCGTTTCCACTCTCGCCTGCTTAAAGAAACGCGTCGCACAAGAGTCCCCAAATCAAACAAACCCAACAAAACGGCGGGCGTGCGCTTGTTACGCTCATCTTGTTACTCGCTCCGGAAAACTCGGGGCAGCGGTAGTTCCTTTTTCACCCTCTTTTCGTCACTCTCACCACTCTCTCTCTTTTCCACCGTGGCTCGTATCCGCGACACGTTCGGCGGAGCCACCACAAACGGGAACAATGTCGCGGTATTGCGATCCTCTGCAAGCACCCGAGAGCTGTATCAGCTCTAGTATGTTTCCCCTCCCTCTCGCCCCGTAGTTGTATCGACTCTGCACCCACTCCGCTGGTGCCCCGCATCCCACCCTCGTATCAGTATTAGCGCTTAGGCGAATGGCACAATGTACCCGCCTTGTATTGTATCCTACATGCATATCGATAGGACTATTGGTTGCTAGTACTGAGCCTGCTATACCAAGTGACCGGTAAATAATAGTAAAGTATCTTCGATGGCATCGAAAAGAAATTGCGTGAAAATTCGAAAAGAAATTCGTTTATATCCGCATTCTAAGAATCGCTCCGCTTTTCCAGCGTTAGTTATGTTATAGTCATAATACTATCAAAAAATGAAAATAACAATTTTATAGATTGCCAAAAAACGCACTGAATTTGATAAATTATCTGATAAAATTAAAACTGATCCTTCATTTTAAATAATGATAGAAATTACTCTTCACATTTATTAATAAATATAGATGCAATACAGCATAATTGTTTGTCCTACTAATTGAATGCATTAATTTACGATTGTAAAAGTATTCTTTATTTTAATAAAATAATGACAATAATTACAATCAATTTTGTTAGATTATTTGGATTAAATATTGAATAAATAAATTTTTATTCAATTTTTCGATAGAAATAAAACATCGGGTTGGTCATTACCTTAATTTTAAACGGATAAAGCGGAAAGTAATTGTTAATTTGTGATTGAATTAAGTTTTACAGAGATTGAGAGAGATTATTATTCGCTTTTTATTTAGTTTTAAAGAGATACGTGAGAGAGAGGGCTTCTAAAATGCATACTAAATTATCGCTTGATTAATTTTTAAACAGACAAGATTGCGGGATTCAATGACAATGCCAGTGATCACGTCGGATCTCGTCACGCTATTGTGCCATGATAGCAGCTTGTAAACAAGCGAGATATTGAGTTCGCGCTACGAGGAATCGGGTGATCGATCAAGGAAGCGATTGCTGAAATTGCCCCTATGCAGCCTCATGCAATTTGTTATCAATTCGCAAAGGATAATTCTTGAGATGATCGTTAATTTCGCAAACTTTCTTTGCAATAGTGTCTTCGCATGCTCTCTTTATAGAAGAAAATGCTTTTAATTTTAGACATTAGTAAATATCTGGAGACTTCACTGAAATCTTTCGAAGCATTTACGTCATCAAACAAAAGCAGACGTACGTGTTCTATTTTATTCGTTCGACCCGTTGCGTCGGCGATGGAATTTATATTTAATGCACTAATCGCGCATCGAGAACGGTCAGTGGGGACAGGATCGATTGCGTGTCCCTTTGACGATGGCGCGTGCGAACGTCGCTGGTGCACGCAACATTGCGCACAATTTGATGGTGTCGTTCGATCAACAGGCACGACACATTACGTCACACCTAGGCGAGCTCGAATGCTGTCCTAATAATGATGCGGATCATCCAGATCGACAATCAATTAGATGACGATAATTACGCATCTTCAGTAAAGATACGAATCTGTTATATATCTATAGTTTAAATCTTTCCTTAGAAATATATATTTTAATTATTGGAATTTTTCACAATAATTCGATAAGATGATCGTTTAACATTAATCAAAGTAAACCACTATAATATATAAAATATTTGATTATTATTGATTATTACTGATAAGCACATCCAAAAAAATATTTTACGTTCAAAATGATTTTTGCCGTAATCTCATAAACTTACGTTTTATGGCAAACATATTCCTCTTTCTATAAAGTGAAAAATACTTTTTTCTCTCTTAAATACTCTTATTTATATTGTTTTTCTTTTAATTTCAGAAGAATTCTTTTGAGATACAATACAAGGTCAATATAAGAGTAAAATCTTCTAAGATTTAGAGGATTCCACGTCGTGTATCAAAATTATTATTTTTTTGGGGTGCATTCATTACAGAGCGGAGTAATCTGATTTGTGAATTGAAAAGTCCTATACTATTTTGCTTGTTTTTTTATTTTTAACGACGAAAGACAGTTTAGTATTACATATTATTGGCCAGAAATGCACTTCTGCAAAATGCCTCATCGCGCACATAGGTAGCAACCGCTATCAGTGCGTGATGCTGAACTGTGTCTTGTTACATATATCTATTTCAGTTATTATATTTACATCAATTTATAGCACGAGAGTATGATATTTCAAAAGTAAAACTTGCGTATACCACAATATAATCTATATTATTATCTCAATTTCAATATTAATATTGAAAATCAGTATCCGGCGAATTATATTCAAATTAAAATCCAATATCCATTAAAATCGAAAATACAACACATTGAACATGACGTATAACTTCAATGTACATGTGAAAAATCTTAAGTAATCTTACTCATTAATTTGTATATACAGTTATATATTTTATCTCAAAGCGAATGATGCAATTTTAATTTATTCATGCTCTGGTAGAGATCGGTGGATGGGGTAAGCGGTTCGTATGCTACGGAAAGCGAGAGGCATCTTCGAATTCAGAAAATACATGGAGATGTATGGAATGATCGGCGACGGTTCAGAATCCGCGTCTTTCCGGAGTCTCATGTGACATGACCGGCACGCGTTGCGCCGTGACAGGCATCGGGCGCGGGCTCGTTCGCGAATGTAGCGAGACGCGAAGTCGCTCGAACGAGAAGATAATTTATCTTCCGGGATACATCCGCTTTTCAGAGCGCTCGCGTCCCGCGTCGACTCGGTGAGGAATCGCATTCATCGGGGGGAAAAGCATCGGGGACGCTGCGCCGGCGATGCATTCACCAATATGCATCAGCGAGCCCGTGTCGCCGAGCGATTAAGTCACGCCAAATCACCGCGCGATATTGAATACTTTCCTCGACGTATATATTTGTCACAATGCGTTCGGATGCAATACCCGATCGCGATAAATGCAGTCGTATCAAACGCTCAGAGTTTAATATCGCAGAACATCCGTAATGCATTGTAGAAACGCAAGGTGAAAAATTGATGGAATTTTTGTAATATGGCACGTTTTATAGCATCAGACATCATTGGTACGTACGTTACATCGCGTCCCGTGTGAAATATTCTGAAATATTTTATTATTATACGAGGATAAAAATGCGGAAAGGAGTGTTACAGTGTTTTCGCGTACGTTCAATGACGCCACTAACGGCACGATACTCTCTACAAATATTTCGGTAGCTAAAAGCAGACTAAATGCCAAGAAATATGATTTTACACACTATACTGGCTGCAGAAAGCATCTCCCGTTGCTATTTACCGTTATAGAAGATACTCCGGCAGTGAGTTAATCAGAACTGCACTCGCATTGGCGCGCGCGAAAGTGGCGGTCTAATGTCGTTGAAAGTTTGGACGATGGCAAATCGGCAAACAAGATCATCGAGAGCTCGGCGAGCCGCGACGAGCTCGAGCTCGGGCAGCGGGCTCGCGCCCGGCGGCGACCAAGTCAAACCGAGTGGCAAATTACAAAGTCCATTTTCAAGTTTCCCGCCTGGCACGGCGTTCAGCTCGAAAATTCGATTTCCGCGACGGGCGAAACTTTGGGGCGCCGATCGTGCCGACTTTTTTCTCGCATTTGACGACCCGACCCGACGTCCGTTATCCAGCGCGGCTCTCCCGCGCGAGATAGTTCTCGCCCCAGCGCGGCTGCATCGAGACCCGACTGCTCTTCCGGTTTCTGGACTGCACCCGACTCGATTTCCGCCCAGCCGGTTAATGCTCAACTCGGCGTCATAAACGTTTATTTCGGCTGAATTCCAATCTTCGATTAATCGACGGCGATAATCGATTTAGATCTTTATCTTGTATCACTCATTTTTTTATATATATATATATTAATTGAGCGCAGCATATCTTGAATGTTATATCTGCTTGAATGTTATATGCAGCATTTTTGTTAGATATTACACATTGTGTGAGCAGTTGGAATATTTTTGCGCTGCTAATAAAATATCAGACTACACGTGAGGGATATAACTATATTCCTGCAACTAAATTAACGTTTGGGAATGAAAAAAACCGTGTGCGCGATACCGTCGCTGAACGATATCGCAAAATCAATTAGTGCGGAAGCACAGGCGTTTTCGATAATGGCAATTATTCGTCGGCGATGGTACCGTAATTTAGCGCGCGAGATATTGTAGCAATTTATCGCGATTAAACCGGCTCGCGTAATTTTTCAGCGGCCGCCGCGTTGCGTCGACTCGCTCGCAGACTTTCTCAGGGTTCAAGACAGTTCTTGTAGCGAAGGTCAGCCGTGTTAATAGAAATAAGACGGGATTAATAAACGCCTTAATGAAACATTCCTCCGGATAGCGAATTAATTGGGAGCGGCAGTTCCCCGGGGCAAGAAAGTGACTCACGTAGCGCGCGCTCGTAAAGCGTTTCGACTCGGGGCCCTCGCCAATTTTCTTCGATCAACGTTTATTAAGCCACTCCCACGCGGTCGTCTCCTCTTTTTCGCGTTTGTATCACAAACTAAATATTACATTTACGTGAACGCGGAAACGTAACGATCAGCGCAAATGTACTACATCGCTTTGTTGCCGGCGAGTTAATTAATTTTGCAATTGACGTGATGAGTAATTGGTGATCCGTACACCAACGAATCGCTACACATATGCTCCAAGATGTGATTTTTATGCGTGCTGTATGTTAGCACACATGTAATCGCGTCAGACTCCATATTGCTCAAAGATTGCGAGATGAAGTATATCTGCAATATCTTGTACACAAGGGGTACGCAAATCGATACGTTCGATTAACGTATCGGCGTCCACGTGCCACAATGGAGAGTGAGAAAAATCCGACGTGAGCTGGTGAGAAAGCGGTTGAATTTAACACCGGTTAGATTTAAGATTATCGAACGTGGCGCAACTATCTCGCACCCTTTTCACCGCCTAGAGTCAGGGAATCGGCTTTAACGAGCGCGAGCAGCATCGCTTTCACAGCCGCCCCGCGTTGTGCACGGATGCGCTCCGCGTGCATGAAAGGTGGTGCCCGTCATCATCGCCTGTGAGATATGGTCAGTATCCATCAGCGTAGAGTGGATGCGCGTAGTTCTGAATGGCTTTCTAATTACGAAGAGGCCCGCGTGTGCGTGTGAAATATATCCGGCGCGGATTGCGTGTCAAATGACAAAGAAAACACGTCGAACGTCCCTCACATTCCGTTTCAGGCCCGCGAAGATAAACGAGTGGCGTGCTTTCGAGATTTACATTCAGGCCGATCGTCGATGCCGGTATCTAATTTCAGATTATCCGAACCGTTCGAATTTTCGAGCGATATTTATAGCGGTATGAAACGTATGCCGGAATTTATGGGACTGATAGCAAAGTGGAACAGGACGTAGCTGCGCAAGAAAAAAGCGATTTTAAATTCCGATTCGTAGGTAATATTACTTCAATTATGAAACTTCCAGAATATCTTATCTCCAATAGAAAAAATTCTGTTGGTGATAAAATTCTTTAAATTAACGAAGATTATTTTTTTTCTCTCTACGATGCACAAAGAATATCGAAAAAGACTTGAAAGAAGTATTATCGTATTATCGTAAATAGTAATTGAAAAATTTGTACTGCTTTATATCTGTAATAATTTTAGTATCGCAGTTCAAGATATTCAAGATACACCGATCTTCCGCGTGGCATCGCGTACACTCGAAACGTAAATCGAAGTCGCGATTCCGTGATGTATGTAGGTGCCCCTCATGGACGTCCCGCGCTTCGCCCTTAACTTATCTCGAATCCGAGAATCGAATAACATCAATCTCCTCTGCGGCTGCGGGGCCCTTCCGCCTCTCTCTCGAGAGAGGCTCCGTCGTCCTTGTACCTTGTCGTCGAGTCCCTTTGTCTCCCGCGTTCACGCGCGCGGAGTTATAACGCCGGGACGGTCGTGGAAGCGGGGGAGGGTGCGGGCTTT
The DNA here is from genome assembly GCA_021460005.1 of Tetramorium alpestre. Taxonomy (NCBI): domain Eukaryota; kingdom Metazoa; phylum Arthropoda; class Insecta; order Hymenoptera; family Formicidae; genus Tetramorium; species Tetramorium alpestre. Next base: position 13,691 of record JAJVSH010000122.1, on the reverse strand, counting down.
TACGCGCGATTTATTGATTTAAGCCCTTCCACCTTTACCTTGCCCTCGCACATGCCACACCCCACCCCACTTTTCCCCGGCGTCGCACTTTTCTCTCGTCGCGTCGCACGACGCTGCCGGCAAGCCCGAAAAGACGCCGGAAAAAAAGCAGGACATCTTTTGTCTATTAAATACTCCTCGACTCGAGTACGGTGGTCACCGGCCGGAACAAGAGCGCAAAGGGCCTCTGGTTAAGATCATCTCGAGATTCGAACGTCTTCGGTAAGCTGGAAGGACTATCGGAGTCCTTCAACTTCGAAGGACCCGTTGAAGAAGTCTTCGAGTGCTCGTCCGATATCGCCGACGAGAAACAGTGTGGCTTAATTGCGCGGAAAACATCGTGCTGACCCTTCCGTGTGCTTTTTTACTAGGCAAAGACTTATCCACAGTTTTACGAGAAGCATTTTTTTTCTACGATTACGAACGTTCGGGTCATCCCAATATTTGAATAACCAACATTATTAATTGTTTTCTCAAAGTTACGATGGTTGAAATTTTTAACGATCTATTTTTTTTTAATGGAGTATTTGTTTTTAACGAACCTCACAATCAGTGAAAACTCTTTGTACAAATTCCGTTGGTAGCGCGTTTTATTTTTCGTATCCTCTATTTTCGAATAACGATACTTTCGAAAATTTCAATTATCAAAATAGTCTAACAAAGGAATTAGGAGCGCCGAATTAGAATCGCGTTAATATGGGCTGTTCTTATTTTTCGCGACTATTTATTGATTGACACACGTCGGAAATCGCATCGATTTGCGGAGTATAATGGTGAGCGTGCGCGAGTGCCCTTCGACTAATTGGACGCGCTCTCTTCCATCCTCATCGACGCACGTCAAACGATAATTAATAATCTCACGCTTGTTGGCGTGGACAGTAAACAAACAGCGGTAGTTACGCACCGAGAGATCGGCGAACATTGAGAGGTCGTAGCCTCTTTACGCGAAGCGCATTTCACCCTCGCGATGTGTATTATACACTGTGCTTCATTTACATCATTTCTTTTGTATAAATTTTTTAATCTATACTTTTAATCTTTTAATTCTTAGCGTTATATCTATGTTTGTAATTATACATTAAGTTAAGTAAATTTTCGTTATTACAAAAATGTCTGTTTAATAATTTAAATAAATTCGTAAATTATTCATAAATGAAAAACTACACTTGTGTATATTAAATTACAATAGCAATTAAAATGATATTGCCATATTAAAATGAGATTACTATTTATCATAATTTGTTAAAGATGTATCTTATATAAGATATAATAAATAAAATAAAATAATATATTGGCAATATCTCTGTTTACATTTTAAATATTATAAAAATTTAGATAATTTCAATAATTAGTGTTACTCAACATGATAGTTTGAGCGAAAATATTGAGAAATATATCAATTTAACAAATTCCGAACCGTAAATTTCTAAAACAAGTTTGTTTCTTTTTACTTTCGTTCAGGAAATCAATCGACATACAAAAATAATCTACATAAAATCTTGTTAGCGAATGCACTACGTTCAATGCAAAGGATCGTAATACAATTATCGTGACGCAACAATTGTTCTTTAAAACAAAAAGAGAAAAAACGCAGGCCATTTATGCGATGTCCATTGTAATCTTCAATAAGCTTTTCCGACCTGTCACCGTCAGTGCCATTCTAATAGATCAAAAAGTAGGTTGACGTCGCGTCGTAATGCATTCCAGACGCGCGTCGCGTCGCAACGTCACGTCCTAAGGGTGGCAATCCGGAAGGAAGTATGTCGACGTATTCCTTCACGGCGATTCGCAAGCATTAGCGATGAAGGGTCTCTCATCTTCCCTTTATTCGTCAAAGCAGCCTCTTACGAACTGGTGCCCCAGAAAAGTGGCACGCGGCTGCACTAATGACCCAAAGGGAGACCCGACCGGCCATCCCGCACTCGCCATGGCCCTTCGCAGAGAAAGGGCCGCGAGATGGAGAGATGATGCAAGGGGAAAGTGAAAAAAAACGCGATTCGCCTTTCCGTGTACTAAACATTCATTAGTGCCGTTGGTGCTCTCAACTCTCGTCCTCTTCGCAGAGTTCTCTCTTCATTGCGAAGGTCTTCCTCTTCTACCTTCTTTCCTACACCTTCTTCCTCTATTCCTTTTCTTTCTCTTAGAGCAGTACAGCTTTTTGTCGTTTCTTCTCACTCATTCTCTTTTCTCTGCTTTCTTCTCTCTCTCTCTCTCTCTCTCTCTCTCTCTCTCTCTCTCTCTCTCTCTCTCTCTCTTTCTACCTTGCTGGTCTTATTCTTCTTCATCTCGCTTCATCGCGATATATTCGCTTCCTCGTAAGCTGGTCCATTCTTCTTCCTCACTCGCTTGCTCTCCCTTTCTGCCATCTCTCTTCTCTCTGTCTCTTTATTCTTCTTGCCGGTTAATCAAACCGGTAGATCTACCTTCCCATCTCTTCCCTTCGTCATCGAGATCTATGAACCGGCGTGTTCGCGCTCACCATTCCAGAGTATACTTCGGAGTTCGTGAAGTTTCGCTCTTAAGATCAAAGACTTGGTTTTGAGAAGGTCGGGGCTTTTTAAACTGTATTTACGTCGTGCAAAGTTTGAAAGTGAAATTCGCGACCTCTATGAAGCTAATACCCCATTTTTAGAATTTCGATATAATTAATGGGGAATCTCTTCCCTAAAGAGTTTGTGGAATTCTTGTCATATTCTAAAAAGAACTCTAGCGATTAAATTATAAATAAACAATCCAAAGATGAGACTTTTCATATAAGAAATTTAATCATAACTTTTTTTTTAATCATTATCAAGAATTCTTAAGATAATAATAGCTTTCTAAAAAAGATTTTATTCTCATGAAAATAAAAAAAATTTTCATCCAGAAAATAAGTTACTAGAACTCATTCATTTCGGTATTTTATTAATTTGAGTAATCGTTAAAAAACTTTTGAGGAACTGTCTAGAACTCTGACGAAACATTTATTGCGTCTTCGATTTGTTTTCACTAACGCGACAAAAAGCCTTCATCCTTAATTAGGAAGCGTATGCGTAAAAAAGCGTTTATACGCCGGAGCGCAACGCTTTAGGACTTAAGGACGGCAGAGCACTTTCGAGCGGTGACGAAAAGGGGCGATGGAGGGATCCCGTTGGGCGTTAATTTCCTTTCGACCGTTGCTTTAGTGGCAATTAAACCGGACGATCGTTACCGCGTTTATAGACACCGAGTGATGCTGCCTAATAATACGCGTCGTACCCGCCTCGGGTCCTTTGAATGGAACTCTCGCCAGGATAATTAGAGATAAACCAAATTTATTCGCTGCGACCTAATTATTTGCGGCCAGCTTAATTAATGGCCGGATGCGAATCACGCTTGAATTGTCGCACCTAGTCGATCGTGAGCAAGCGTTCTATGATATCATGAATTTTGGGAGATTAAAGAGATAACTTTCATTTTGACGGGCTATTATTAAATGCATGCTTGATTTGTGACGGCATCTTCATTTTACATTTTCTGCAAATTTACACTATTAATATTAAATCTTTCTGCCCTCATGGAAAAATTTAGTTTTAATATTTTAATATACTTTAGACATTTTAAAATTTGAAATTTCAATTTTTAATTCATATTAGATAAACGATATTTTAAAGAAAATTTAACGCGTAATGCAAAACTTGTTGTTACCGATACATTTTTGCATTACACTTTTTTATTATGCGCATTTTAAACGTCTCGCTGTACCACATCGTAACTATTTGAACAAAAAATATACATATTTCATGCTTAGAAAATAAATCTACGAACAGACAGGGGCAGAGAGAAATCTGAAGGAAAGACACGAATCGCGCCATTCGTTTGCCTTTAACGGCTGAGAATGAGGTGCAGCGTAATGCCGACTTGTCATGCGACAGAGCAGTAATTAAACTAGAACAGTCGTAATTCGGCGAATCGATTCGAGGCTTACGCAAACGCTATTTATCCGAATCTCATTCAAAACATACCGAAAAAATTGGTGCGGCAGGATAGATGCAATTAGTGACCGGGCGTGCGTTTATTTCGCGGATATTGTACGTGTCGTAGCTCAAAATCGCCGTTTAAATTACGATGGAGAACACACCGATGGCACACGAAAATAATAACGGTCCGACGGTCCGCGGATAACGAAATCATGTGTTTCACGCAAATAATCTAGTTAAAACATGTGAAATTTAACATTTCAAACGCAAAGGGGCGTTATAATGTTACGGCATATTATATCGATAATGATCAAATTAATGTCGTAGGTTCTATTTAATATATGAATATAATCATTTTTCAATTACAACCCTTATCGATATTATTCTTGACTAATTTTTCTCTCAATATCAACGATATTTATATATAGGATTTGTATTTACAAAACACAATTTTTTCCCTGAGCAGATATTATATGATACACTATACAAGGCAATGTATCATCACTTACAGTGTCAATTTTAATTACGTATTTAGTGGTACACGTAAATGTTCATATAATTATTTCGATATTAGAATCGAACCATTTTACGAGCAGAGTTAACTTTTGTTCTAAAGGGGTTCAATCGGATTGTCGAATCCGAAATTGCAATGAAGTCTCGCAATCGAAAACCCAGCGGAAATATCGTTACCTCTCATCTTTCGCTTTCTTCGCACTTTAGTCCTTTTTCTGGCGCGTTTTTCCACCCCGACGGTGCTTCCGGGTCTTATCCCGCAGCTCGTGCACGGACATCTAATCGGAAAGGAGACGACGGGTTCTCGAAAATGGGTTCGTATTTTTTTTCCGCCCTCGCGAAAGCCAAAGTGCCGAAGATGGAGAACGGCGTGCCTATCTAAGAGCAAGAAGAGCGGATTAAACGAGGAGGGGGGGGCCAATCAAGTCGGAACACACACACACGTACAGTGGATTCGGAAACGAAGCAATTTCTCTTCTAGCCACGTTGCGCACTTTTACTCTCGCGACCTCTGCCCCTCCTACGCCCTCGACTTCCGACCAACGTCCCACACTCACGTTTACCACCCCTCAGTTCGCCAGTAATCGACGTGCACGGTGGAATTTCTTCGGTCGCGGGCGAGAAAAGGGAATTTTCCTCGAGATAACGACCTGAGTTCTTCGTGAGGAGCACCCTTCGACGATGAGAACGAGACAGCGAACGAGAGGGAGCGAGAGGGGCAGGCGGAGAAACCGGCCAACCGGCAAGAAAGCGAGACGCTCGCCATTAGCGCCTCCGTCCACAGCGTATAAAGGAGAGGAGAAACGTGCAACGCGGCGGCGGCCATCGTATCGCGCCGAAGGGCGCACGCGAGAATGCGTGAAACGCATCGGGTCGAGGCACGATGATCCCCAGATGCCTTTGTATGGGCCGAGCACGCCACGCGGGACGTATCTTGATTTAGGACCGGGGATGCGCTTAGCGGCGGATGCGATCGCGACCGTGAGCCCCGAGCGTGCGGAAATGCGACTGTAGCCGGTAGAAGAAATAATTTTTCCTTCCGGTGGTTTATCGCTGCCGCGGGACAGCTTTGCTGGCACTACAATGCTTAATTATATCTAATTTCTTTATTTATCTGAACTGTATTATGTATAATTAAACTCGTTCGTGTTTTGAAATTAACGTGAAATGGCGTGGATTCGACCGGAAATTTTCCACTTTCCGAGTAAGTAATTAATTTTACTTTTCGGAACAATGAGTCTAATCGTGTTAAAATATACGCTGGATCTCGGCACGACGCTGAAGGAAATTTTTCGGTTGCACCCAGGCGTGCCTCGCATGAAAAATCCCGACTACGCCAATGTAGGCTCATTTAGGTACAACTCTTAATTAGTGCCGACTCGGCGCAACGGGAGGCGCAGTTCCGATGACTTACGTGAGGCGCGGGAAAAACGACGTCGGCATCAGACGCGGAATGCCGAGTTCTCTATGTAGTACGACAGTAAGTTTCGTGTGTGCGTCATAACCGTGTAAACGTATATTATATCTGTCTTCACATCGCACCTGTCAAGCTGGAGCTTGAGATACTCGCGGACGAGCGATATACCGTTCATTAGGAAACGAAGTCCGCTCGTCCGCTCAAACTTTTCAGCCTTTTCCCCTTCCGATCCGTCCGTTAATTATTATCCCTTGAGAAGGGAATTACGTCTCTCATTATATTTCATAATAATGAATTAGTAAATTAATAAAGGACTCATAAGCCACGAAACTAAACAAGCGGTGTGAATGTAATAAAATTAGATCAGTTTGTGGGCTACTGGACCGCCTGCAAAAGTCGTCCGCTTTTACATCGCGGTGCGCCCCGCCGATCGATCTATCGGACCTATGAAATTTCCGTGAAATCCCGGCGTAGAATTTTCCGCGTAACTTTTACGCGGCCTGATTGGCGTTAGCCAATATTCGATGGAGAAAGAGAGTGGCTGCATTCTCGGCGACCGCCGTTGGAGCCGCGGCTTCCGAAAACTTTCTCGTCGCGTCCGATAAAAAGTTCGAACCGCGAAGTGACGAGAGGAGGGGAGGGGGAGGAGGGGATGAAATTCTCCGCGAAATCTGATTCCGGCCAACCATTATTGCGAATTTGCACAAACGAAGGAAGCGCAACGTGGCGTCGTGTATATCAACCATTTATGTTTAACGACTCCTGCGACCGTTCCGCGGTCCGCCGGATTGTATGTTGTATATCAAAGGTGTACGCTGGCGCGAGCGATATTGCAACTTTTATTACCTACTATTACATATTACCTACTGTCGTAGTAAATTACTCCGGATAGCGCTATGAGCAGCGCTACGAATTTCAGCGGGTGGTCGTAATTGGATTGGTCAGTACGAAATCAACACGAGAGTCTATAATTCATCGAAATTGAAATAGCCATTAGATTGTGCTTCAAAAAAGACTCTATGTTCTAACAATACAAATCTGTATAGAACGAGCATACTTAATATTATGCAATAATAAGAAAATATTGAATAATTGGAGAGTACTTTTTAGCCTGGTATCTCCGACTGACTTCTACGCTCAAAAAAAAAAAAAGTATTTTTACGTTCAAAGTTATTTTTTCCTATAATCTTATATTCTAAGCCTACTGTTTAATTTTATTTAATTTTATTTAACTGACAGTAAACATAAAATATTCAATAAAATAAAAAATACTTTATTCTTTTTTAAACACTCTTGTTTATATTGTTTTTTTTTTCTTGATTTCAGACAATCAATCCTTTTGAGGTCAATATAAGAGATATATAAAGAATTCCACGTATTTTTGAGTATATAACAATGCGACTTATATAATCTAGTAAAGTTTTTAATGCTTAAATAATTTTATTGGAATGATATTGTCTTATTGCTATTACTTCTTTTAATGTAAAAAGCATTTTTCCATGATGCATTCCTCTAATATATATTATTCCTTCAGGATATATTATCATTATAAAAATAATTTCGGGTTGTTTTTCTTCGTAAAAAGATTTCTCCGCGAAATTATTTCTGTTAAAAATTGTTTTTCTTGATATTATTTCTCGATCGTAAATATATTCGTAGATACTGGCGTGCTCGCGGGCGATGCTCATTGGTATCGCTCATATATGAAAATAGCAGTCGATGTAATCGATATCCTGGCAAAGTCTGTCGATTTTAATTTAGCTGCAGTACGTTAAAAATATCACTGTGGGACTATCGCAAATAAAATATTCGTGCAATCTAGGAGAGCAATGATTATCGATTTAATATCATTTCCGTTTATCAATTAAACATGGCTTAGATTAGTCTCATCGCATTACCCGCAATTACTAAAGCAAGATCAACGCGCGGCACTTTTTTCTAATCAACTGCAAAATTAATTTCTCCGTTTTTCAATAAGATATCCCCGACATAATCGCGCGTATAGCGCAAAGCATGCGCGCAAATGCGCTCGCCGGAGCTGCAAATTGCCACTACGACGTTGAAGATTTATGCTTTAATAATTATTGTGACATCGGCGCTCGCGTGTGTAAAGCCAATCAATGCAGGTGTGCGTGTGTACGTGGTGTGCGTTGTGCCAGGCTGCGCGCGGACGTGCGGATGGACGAGAGCGACGGACAGGCAACCGCAGTATGCGAGGAGAGCAAGGAACCCCCCTTCCTCCCGCCTCCCTCTCCCCAATGGATATGTGCGAGGAGGGTCCTCGGGGCCTCCTTAGAAGGGGGGTTATCCCCACCGTTCAAGATGGCCACCTCGCATTCCTCCATCGGTCTGGACATGACCGCACCGCCTCGCGCGAGATCAACCACCGTTCTAAGTTCAGGATTTACGCCGCTTCGAGTTACGCGAACGCAGAATTGACCGGCCGGCTCACCGGATAAGCCATAAAACAGTGCTGCGTACTTTTAACTTTTAACAAACTCACGCGTGAACCGATAGCGCGCCGCTATTCGTGTATAGTCGTCTGCGCGCGCGATTATTTCGTAATACTCATAGAAAGCATGTACGTTATTTCGTACTGTCCGCGTTTTTTTTTTTCTAAACAAAGATGAGCGCTTCTGAAAGATTTAATTGCGCTAAATCTGAAATCAGACACGGTTTTAAAATTACAAGAAACAGACGGACGAAAAAAAGGATTCCTACAAAAAAAAAAAAACGAACGTTAAATAAATTTTATTTTTTTAATTCGTAAGCGATATGTGGCTAGTTGCTCCATCTTTTTAAAAAGACGCTCTACATATAATATCAATGTAGTATTTTTATTTCTGGCACTTCAATATATTCAACAGACACTTGAATGAATTGTGAGAGACTCGTTGCGCCGCGGACTTTCCGTAAGTACTCGGGAACGATGCGATCGCAGCTGGGACTTTTCCCGCGCGCGCGGCGAGTCTGGCAATATCATTAGCAAGTGAAAGAAGTAAATCGTTTAAGGTCCGTCGCGCCGGTTTCGTTTATGGACGCGCGGAGAAGACGCGGACGCGCGCGCACGGAAGAGACGGCGCGAAGACTCGCGTAAAATTAGACTTTCAAACGGCGCTCGGAACTTTGTGTGTGTGTGTGAGAAAGAGAGAGAGAGAGAGAGAGAGAGAGAGAGAGAGAAGGAGAAGGAGAGAGAGTAGCCTCGAGTCAGGAACCGATCTGTTTCGATCACCGCGTCCCCGTGAAATATACGTGCAAGCACCGCCGGCGTATTTTTATCCGGATCGTGAAACTTCTTTACGCGACTTCGCCCGAGGGAAGCCCATCGGTGAAACTGCCGGCAAATTCGCCGTGAAACCTTTCTCTCCTGACCGACCGAATTAAGAAAGGAGTATGTCCTTCGGAAATCCATAGGATTTTTGAAATCTTATCGAAGAAAATTCGAATAAACCTCGGTTTTTTCTGTAAAGCTAGTTGAGCTAAGAGCGATTAAAGTTTAATTAAACTTTGATGTAAGTTTAAACTATTTTGTATTAATCATATTTTGGATATAAAAGAAAACATTTCATTAAATATACACCCAAAAGAAAGTATTTTACGTTCAAAGTGATTTTTCCTATAATTTCTAAGCTTACTGTTTTACAGCAAACAAATTCCTCTTTTAATAAAGTGAAAAATACTTTTTTCTCTCTTAAATACTCTTGTTTATACTGTTTTTCTCTTGATTTCAGAGGAATCCTTGTGAGGTCAATATAAGAGTAAAATCCTCTAAGATTTCGAAGATTCCACGTACATCAAAATTATTTTTCTTTGGGCGTAGGATATTGTTTAATAAAGTCAACTTGCAGCAAAATGTATTTTCCTACTGTAGATTCTCAAGAAGAGAAACAAATATCGCGCTGTTTTGCGCACATTAATTTCAATAAATTATCCCGGCATCGATATTTTTCCAACGTTTTGCATTTGTCGTTGTCTACGTTTTATTGAAAAATTAGAATGACTGCAGCACGAGAGCGATGATAATTTCTCATAACGACTATCCGACGGAACTTCTAAGGCACATTTCGTAGTCTGTATGCGAGAACGAGGAGAGTGCATCGCGCGTTCGGCGAATGGCTGCTTTTAGTATCTCGTCGAACGAGCGAGCATACTGTAGCGCGCCCCGAAATTATCCTCGCTAATTGCAACGAGGAAGCGCGTTAGACGCGTTCCGTTATCAGCGTCGTTGAAACTGTCGTCGCGGCACTAACTCTGGGTCGATTATTCACATCTCATGCAAATATGCTTGAAAATACCAGCCAAATAAATATCAAATATTTCCCATAGAAATAATTTTTTAAAGAATGTACTCCACTGTCGTAGCTCGAATTCTTTCTCTAATTTTTTAAAATATCTATTCAGAAAAATGCACATTTCCGAAATCAACTTGGGAAAGGCGTTGCTGACTAACATTTAATGTTTTCAATTGCATTCTTACGCTCAAATATAAAAGAACTGACAAAAAGTTGCATCGTACGTAATATATCGATACATCAGGTATATGGAAATGGCGGTTAGCGTAATGTCAAGAAGCGATCCAAACTATTGACATGTCTGAGCAAAATATCGGACAGCATCGATACTTTCGAGCGTTTCTAATTCGACGTCACTCGCTGCCACCGTGGATGCTTGCGTATTTCAAACGCGAATATTATTCCCGGGCATGGTGGAATATCGGTAAACCACTTCTCCACCTTACGTCTCGTAGGATAGGCAAGTTTCCGCGTGAAACGTTACGTGCGAGACAGAGGAGCCTTTCCTTCTCGACAGGAAGAAAAATATTTCATTCTTTTGTCAATCAGTTCTTGCTTCGCGAATATACTTCACAGGTAGCTTGATCATGTGTATTCTTCGAGATCAGGATGAATGAACGACGTAGAACTGATCATTTATAATGCCATAGAGACTGCAGTTATTCAATGTTGCCAGACAAACTCACTGCAACTGCAAAGTAACTCGCGTGATGTGACAATATTTAATTTATTCATAAAAAATTAAATTTGCTCTCTTTTCTTATAATTAAAAATGCTGAAAGTATAAAAAAGAAGGTAAGCCAAGTGTTTTATCAAATTAGAAAAAAAACTTTGATTAACGATATTGACATGAAAGACAATTCATGATTTTGATTTTACAAACGAAGGAAAGCAAAATGAAATTTCTACTTAACAACAGTAGGATATCACACAGAAACAAAGCATAATTTTATGCTACTGCATGTGTAAAGACTTTGATTCAAATTTTAATTATCTTGACTCGAGTAATGGAAAAGTGGCGCATATGCTTTTACGTATTTGAGTAGAGGGTAGAGAAATATCTTCTCCATCTAATGGAAATGGAGAGATCCGAACAAACATCGAGGTCAACATTTCAACATTTTCTAGAGTCATCTTTAAACGAAGAACAGCTCTTATTCGGAAATTTCAAATTTCAAGCTACACGACTCTCTCTCTCTCTCTCTCTCTCTCTCTCTCTCTCTCTCTCTCTCTCTCTCTCACTCTCTCTCCCGGACTTTATGACTTGATTCTATCCCTGGCACGAAATATTTGAGGTGAAGCGGATATTTGGATAATAACGATCCTGAGTTACGTTGGCATCTTCGAACCTGCACCGCCCGCCAATCATCGCTCTTAACGATCCACCATTTGCATTACGTACCATAGACGCGTATGTTACACGCGCTGCCATTAGACGCACGTGGGACCGACGCGAGTGGAACTGAGATGGAGAGGCATAGAACGGAGTTTATTACGTATACTATAATGTAAGTGGCTGCATGTGTCGCAAGGATATAAAGAAGGGGGTCGACAAATAGAAATGAACACGGTATAAAGTAACGGAGGAAATAACAAAAGCAACAGAAGTAAAGTATATATTATTAGATACAGAAAATGGTCTATAATAATAAAGGAAAAGTAATAATGAAGTATGCAGTAATAATGAAGAAGCAACAAAGAGAAAAATATAACAGATGCGCACAAACGTTCCCGGCAGAAAATACAAAATATATAAAGTTGAATTTCGTATATCTCTCATCGCGAATACGCTTCTCGACCCCGTTGCCGACGCTTTTATCCAATAAAAGCTACAATTCACCCGTCTAAGTACGGCTCGATAATGAATTCTCTCATTACAGATTCATATCTCTTGTCAATTACACGTAATCCACATATCTCTCGCGCGGCATCCCGCCGCGCCTTCGCTTTTGCCGCCCCACGGATTTATTCACGCTCCACTCGTTGCGCAAACATACAGTATCGGACGAGTCCCCGCGCCCTATTCGATGCAGTGTATCCGGTCGGCGCATATATCTGCCGGTTGCACAACACCCGCAACCTGTGTGGTAGCTACAGGATTATGTTCTGACCCCCCATCACAGTCACCGCCCCCACCCTCCGCGACTCCGTCCGCCACGCTAATGCGTCCGATTGAATATTCGAGGGTGCGGCGGCGAAGAAGGAATCCCACCTCGTATGCGGGACACCGACAAGGGTCCCCAGGCCGTCTCTCCCGAGAAACAACGATCCTGCGATCTCGAGCGGTCCATTTTAAATGCACGGCAGTTGCAGGCGCCACACAGCAATGAGGGGAGAAATGATGGTCGGAGAGAAAGAGAAAGAGAGAGAGAGAAGGGTGGATAGTAGTCATGCTCGGATTATCGTTTATTGGTGTACTCTACGGGGGCCACTCTCATCTCTCCCTGCGATCTAGGCGCGTATAGATATATCTAGGGCCATACAGCGTACATTCTACGTGGTTAAGCACACGTGCCCCCGATATTCGAGATCCCCCAATCTCCCCTTCTTCGCCCCCCCTTCGGCGTTCAACCAACGGTGCACCAGACCAGAGCAAACATTCTAACGCGAAATTGGTTTTTGAAAATATTGAATGGTTAGTCGCGCGGCGGCGGCACGGGGGAGGGCGGATGAGCATGTTTTTCTACGCAAGCACCGTAAGAGCGCGAACAGATTTCGGGAGGGTGATCTTTTTGCTTGGAAAAAAAAATAGGGAGAGTTTTCCGGCGATGTCGCACGTATGCCGTACGTGGAAAACGCCCGATAACACAAGGGAAATCGGCGCGGTGATCGATATTACGGGTCGCCGGGTATGCCCTATCGCGTTTTGTTCTTGTAAGGTGCTGCCGCGTAAATCCCACCCACTTAGCCCCATCTCTCTTCGCTCGCCAAGTGATAATCGGATTTCGCGTACAAGGCGAATTCGCGGCGTTGCCTATCGTCGGCGAAATTTGGAGGGCTATGAACTTAAAATATCCTTTTGGTATATGGATTTTCCTAACAATGGAGACTAAGTATAGCGAACACACGATAAAAAAGGGAAAAGAGATAGAGGAAAGGATAAACAAGCCTTAAATTATTCTTCTTTATAAGTTTCTTATGAAATTTGTCCCAAAATAAACATACGATATAGAGAAAAAATGTAGTATGGTTTCTAATGATATAGAAAGAAAAATAAATTTTATTGTTTTAATGAATAAAGTTACTGAGGATATAAAATAATTTAAGAATCAAATTTGTTAAATATCAAATATAAAAAATGTAGTTTTTGTTCTAAATTTTGAGAATTGGTAAATATTAAATTAAATCATAAATTCTCGTATGTAAAGTATAAATACAATATTAGTAATAATTTTCACAAAACTAAATTTTCGATGGTGAAACTTGAAAAAAAAAACGATACATATCGAATTCACACCGCGAAAGAACTCACGCTTATAAATGTATTTCGAT
>JAJVSH010000121.1:553715-565545 GCA_021460005.1 Tetramorium alpestre | reverse complement strand
GCGTGTGCGTGTGCGTGTGCGTGTGCGTGTGCGTGTGCGTGTGCGTGTGCGTGTGCGTGTGCGTGTGCGTGTGCGTGTGCGTGTGCGTGTGCGTGCGTGTACGTGTACGTGTGCGTGTACGTGACGTTCAAACAATTATCCAAGATCAAAGCAATGACACCATCTTATGTCCTCCTCGAAACCATACAACTTTTGTCTGAAACATTTTTGTCTGCTGGGCTCAGTTTTCGAGATATTTTACTGTCCAAGTTAAAATGGGACACCCTGTATATGTATATATATGTATAAATTCTGTTCTTATTACTGCAAAATTTTATGAGAAAATTATTTATTATTATATATTTTAGATAAAAATATAATCTGCAATGTTTACGGAAATAATCGGGACTTTTATTGCTATTCTGAGTGTTGGGTATATTTATTACAAGTATGTAATATTCAATTTCTGGCGCAAGAAAGGTGTTTTTTATGTCGAGCCCACTGTACCAGCTGGTAATTTAACAGCTCTCGTCACTGGAAAATTATCAATAGGTGAGTATATCTCTATATGATGACAATTAAATTATATCTCTCAACTTGTTTAAAAGTTACGAGACTGAAATTACAAAATCGTACAAAATAAGCAAAACTACATTTCAAGTAGAGTTAAAACGGAGTTTAACTGTTTTGCTAGTCACAATTGTTGTGTTACAATGTGATTCTTTTCTACTATAATTACGATAACAACTACGATCTCTATACCTACGCTTAAAAAAAAACATAAACTAAAATTTTAATTATATGTATAATGGACTTTAAGTTGCGTGCATAAAACGAAGAACTATATATACAATAATCGTAGGTATAGAGATTGTAGTTGTTATCGTAATTATCGTAGAAAAGAATCACATTGTAACACAACAATTGTGACTAGCAAAACAGTTAAACTCCGTTTTAACTCTACTTGAAATGTAGTTTTGCTTATTTTGTACGATTTTGTAATTTCAGTCTCGTAACTTTTAAACAAGTTGAGAGATATAATTTAATTGTCATATTTCTCGTAGTATAAGTATAGATTCCTCAGTATAGAAAAGATATTATCTAATAATTAAAATTCAGCTTAAAATTATTTGAAAATTCTTTAAAATCTAAATAAAAATTTACATATTTTGTGTATAAAGATGTAGTATAAAAGTAACTAAAGATTACGTACATACGAGGGTCATTTTTTAAGTAAGTCCGTTTTTAAATAAAAACCAAACTACTAAAGATATCGCTACAAACTTTTTTTATTTTACTCCTTACATCCTAAGCTATTTTTCTACATTAGTTACCTTCTTTGTTTAAATACTTATCATAGCGTTCAATTAGCTTGTTTATACCCACATTATACAAATCAACTGCATGTGAAGGCATGCAACCAATCTGCAACCGTTGTTCTCACTTCTTCATCGATGTCAAACTGTTGATCACCGAGAAACTCATCTGGAGTTTTGTTCCTTCACGATAATGCACGATCTCATTCTACTGCTACAATTCAAGAGTTAATCGGATCATTTGGATGGGAGCAAATGAACCACCCATCGTACAGCCCGGACCTTGTGCACTCGGCGCACAGATTACAGATGATAATCACTCGGATTATCATCTGTTCCGCTATATGAAGGAATTTCTCGACGATCAGCGATTTGACACCGATGAGGAAGTGAGAACAACGGTAGCAGATTGGTTATTTTCACAGGCGGCTGATTTGTACAATGTGGGCATAATTTAACGCTATGATAAGTGTTTAAACAAAAAAAGTAATTATGTAGAAAAATAGCTTAGGATGTAAGAAAATAAAAAAAAGTTTGTGACGACTGACGATATCTTTAGTAGTTTTGTATTTATTTAAAAACAGACCTTACTTAAAAAAATAACCCTAATATTATAATCTTTTACACGTAATATTGCTGCGTTACGTACTCTGTTATATTTTACGAGTGTAAAAATTATTTCGTTTTGATTTTTTTAAAAATCAATACGATTTATTTGTTATATTATATACATTATTGTAGCATCTCTGCTTTATTTAAAAGACGCGGAATTTAATAAAAAGGTAATTTATCAACAGGTGAACTCTTCTGTGATGCCTACATGAAATATAAGAATTATCGCGCTTTTGGAATGTACACGTTTTTCAAACCAAATCTAATAATTGCCGATCTCAATCTTATCCAAACTGTGTTGACAAAGGAATTCAAGAGCTTCCACGATCGCGGATTGTTTTGTAACGAGAAAACTGATCCCTTGTCCGGGCATTTGTTTTCATTGTCTGGGAAAAAATGGCGGAATTTGCGTCTCAAGTTAACATCCTCTTTTACTGCGGGAAAAACGAAACAATTGTTTATGATTGTAAAGGAGTGCGGCGAAGAGTTTGTAAAGAGTTTAGAGAACAAAGCTCAGACGAAAGCTTGCATTGAGATAAAGGATATGTTTGCAAGGTAAATTTTTGGAAAGGAATCCTTGAGCGGTAAGAAAATACATATAAATAGATTAAGGAAAAAATTATAAATGCTGCAACAAGATAAAAGTAATTAACCTTTTTTTTCTTTTTTTACAATTTCCTTCTTTCGCAAACTGTGCAATCTGCAGTTTTTTCTCGATGAAAATGACGAGGCATCTTTTCCTTTTGAGCGACAATTAGGAATAAGAGGCAAATATAAAATAAAAAATTTCAAAGATTGAAAAATATACATAGCTGATAAAATCGCTCGCGCGCGATTTTCACTTATTTCGAGTAGACTTAACTTTAATGAAATTCGAATGTACATATACGTATGTATATAATTTAAGAATTACAATTAAAATAACGTGAAAAATTATAATATTTATAGGTTTTCAACAGACGTAATTATGTCAACGGCATTTGGAATTAAATCCAATTGCATAGAGCAGCCAGAAGATAACGAGTTTCGGTATTGGGGAAAGAAAGTGTTTGGCGAGAGGCCCCTTATGATGGCTTTCTTATTGTTCGCACCGCAACTAATGAATTTTTTTTCTCTTCCCGTCACGGACAGAGGCGTTACCAAGTTTTTTATGAAACTGTTTCGTGATAATGTGGAATACAGGCAAACTCACAATATCGTCAGATACGATTTTATGGATTTGCTCATACAACTTATGGATAAGGGCTACGTTAAATCTGACGATGAGAAAGACTTTACCGACGTATCACGTAAATAGATATAATATGTGTATTAAAGGCCCGTATTCTCAGCTCACTTTTAGGGGCACATTTATACTGCCAATCTTAAATGTATGAATAAACACTAAAAACGCGTCACTTATTCTCAAGTTACGCTTATTCTCATCGCACATTTAGAGTGACTTTATTTTAGAGTTATATTTACTGTCCCAGTAAAAAATTTGTCATATATAAACATATACATATAAATATATATAACTATATATAAATGTATATAATTATATATGAAATATGTCCATACATGTTCATCCTAATTTCCTTCCTTTGTAAAATTTCCGTTTAATATAAGAATAATAATAGTAATAATAAAAAAATATAATTAAAAAATAATTTTTGCAATGTTTTTTTCGCTCGGCCGGGCGAGCCCTTGTGACGGACAAAATCACGTCACAATATATGTCGGTACATTTAGCGCTAAAAGTGAGCTGAGAATACGGGCCTAATACTTCAATATTAATGTTTGATGTTTTTTTATCCGTTTTCCTATTTTCCTACAAACAACTTGAAAGATCGTGTTATGTCTTTGACACAATTTTGATTGAAAAATTTAGATGTAAATAATGATGTAAATATGTTTAAATTATGTATAAAGCATACCATATCGACATTTTTTAGAATATGTATATGTATAGAATATGTTTCCGCTTTCTAGGATTACAATGAAAAATTCAAATGTTTCATTTGTATGCATTTACAGCAAACCAATTTACAGTAAATAAGAAACTTACTATGTCGGAAGCGGCTGCACAAGCGTACGTTTTTTACTTAGCTGGCTACGAAACTTCTGCGACGACAGCAACATATTGTATGTACGAATTAGCTTGTCATCAACACTTACAAGACAAAGTTTGCAAGGAAATTGACGAAATATTAGAAAAACATGGCGAATTGTCCTACACGGCTTTAAAGGAGATGACATATCTTCACAAAGTAATAAACGGTAATTGCGGTATACTACCAGTTTTAATTTGTACAAAACATAATTTTTTTCTAAATTAAAAGTATTAAGAAAATTTTCATCATAAACACATATTCATTTGTTTACAATTTGCAAAAGATTTGAATAAACGTGTTTGATAATCCAAATAATCAAAATGAAAAACACTTAAGACAAAATATATGTGTATAATAATGTTGCATACATAGAAAGTGTATGTGTATACGTATAATACAATAATAATACAATAATACATATATGTATGTAGGGGAAAATGGTTTAAATCGGCCACCTGTTCCAAATCGGCCCCCCATTTCATAAAAATCACAACATTTATCATCATGACAATAGTGTAGTTAGGGGCACTATTGATAGCTGATTATTTATCATTAGTTTGATGTTTATCAGTTGACATTCTACTTCTGTGTGAACCAGAACATATTTTGAGTGTTTCTATTTATCGCATTGAGGAAAATTTTGTTTTTTCTTAGAAAAAATTTTTTTCATCGAGAACATTTGAGAATTTTATAAACACTTACAAAGTGCTTCTATTAAAAGAAAAAAGTTTCCTGAAAGCTCTTGTTGTGTTTACAAAATTCATGTAGGTATGAGAAATGGGAGGGTGGTCTAAATTGGTCACAATCAATGGTTCCAAATCGGCCATCCCTTTTTTGTTTTATTTTTAATTTCAAAGCATTGAGAATAATTTTCAGAGTATTTTTTTTCTTATTGATGAAATAATTTATTTTTTATTTTCTTATTATTAATTAAAAATGGGTCGAAACTACAAACAAAAGACTTAAAAACACAATCTAGATCAATTAAGACATGCAGTGCTCGCAGTACTAATTTTATTTCTATCATTTTTGTAAATCATTTTCAGTTTTGTCCAGTAGAAACATAAGGTTTATTTTTGTTAAGAGTTTCTTCAAAATTTAATATGTATGTAACTATTAAGTTTCAATAAAATTTAGATTTAGTACAAAAAAACTGCACAGTTTTCCTTTATTTCTTGAAAAAATACGAATAAATTGAAAAAATTGAAAATTTAATTGAAAAAAAGCGATAAAAATGGGAGTGGCCGATTTGGACCATAGGGATGGCCGATTTAGAACAGGGGGCCGATTTGGAACTACAAAATACATTTTCAGTTTTTTGGCCATAACTGAATATGAATAAGAGAGGATCCATAGTGTCTTCGGCAAAAAGTTGCATAAGTGTTTAAACTTTCAAAGGGTATATGTATTTTAGCAATATTCAATATTAAGTTGAATTACGGTCAAAAAATAAAATGGTGGCCGATTTAGACCACTTTCCCCTATGTAGTGTGACGTGACTTTGTCCGTCACAAAGGCTTGCTTGACCGAGCGGGGGCACGGGGTCGGAATCGCATCCGCAAAAGCGGATAGGCGACCCCGTGAAAATTAAAGTTACAGCGTATTCGTTTCGTGTCATTTTGTCCATCCGATATTCAAATTACTATATCTAATTAGTCAATACGAGTCGTAAATTAATGCTTGGAGTGGTGAGCCAATAGTGTCACGATCCACACGGAAGATCGAGCAACTCAGCAGCCACGGGCAGCGAAGGACTTCGGAGAGCAAATAGGGGCACAGGACATAAAGCACGAGCGGGCTGCTCCCTCAAGACGCCAGAAATTCATCAGGAAACGGGAAGAAAGACCGAATTCAGGAGGACGCTCCGAACGAATCTTCATCCAGCGAACGAGCAAACCGTCAGATGGACCCGGGGCGAGCGAGAACTTGGTCTGATCAACCAAGAAAACGATGCCACGGGATGCACGCCTGACGGGCAGCCATACGGAGAAGCGGAAGGATAAGCGCGAATTTGCTACATCCGAATTATCGCCCTTATCGACCATATAGGCTGATCTCGCCGAAAATCGATAATGGGTCAGCGACGCAGGGTGGCGCGCGAAACGAGGGAGGACCCAGCGAAGCGCCGCGAGAGTCCCGGAGGACCCGGAGTCTCACTGTCACGTGAGAGCTCGAAGTAGGCGGATGATCTCAATCCTAGCTGCCGCATCGCTACTCTAGATGAAAGAGGAGACGATGAAGAAGCTTCTAGACGAGGGCGTATTGTAAGGCCACCACTCTGGCGTTTCTAAAGATGACAAGACCAAATACGGCGACCTCCTAGACATTCAGTCATTTATATAGACTTTCCGTGGTCGGATTCACGCTATAGAATTCTATAAAATAATGTCCCGCAACCGACGTTAACGGTCAAAATCAAATCTTTACAGTCGTACGTGATCCGCGAGATTACAATACGTGAACGGCCGCAGCCGACTTACATTCACCGTGTGGAACATAGCTTCACCGTAGCTATTAGTATGATCGCGGGTTTCAAGAGTGATCATTTCGTTTCGCGAGGAGATACGCTTGTCTGAATTCGTCGCCGTAGATTTGTTTGTCATGGAGTCTTTCGCGATAATGTAGCCTCTCGGGCAGTCGACTTAGATTCGAGCTTGCGTTTTTAGTTTCTTTTGTGTTGAGTGACTCGCGAATGTTCGAGGTCGCGAGACGGCTAATTTTCTTATTTGGATAAGTATCACATTCTTCGCTGTAAGTAGACCTTCGTGTCGCGAGAAATACTTGTATGTCGAGGGAATTAATTAGCGTATAAAGTCGTAATGATCGCGAAAACGTTCTGTTGTATAAGTCGTACTTCCGGCCGTTCACGTGTTGTAATCTCGCGGATCACGTACGTACGACTGTAAAGATTTGATTTTGACCGTTAGCGTCGATTGCGGGACATTATTTTATAGAATTTTATAGCGTGAATCCGATCACGGAAAGTCTATATAAATGACTGAATATATTATTTCTTTCTTCATGTTATTTTTATAAACTTTGTTGTTTATTTCTGCCAAGCGTTACTCTCTTGTACCTCCCGAATCCACGTAAAGCTAAGGTTCTCATGCCCATGCATATTGATTCGTTCTATTCGATGAGAATTACGTTTATTAAAGTATAGCGTTTCGGAATATTTAGTATAATGCGGTAATCCGCACCTGGCACCCATAAGGCATTAGATCATTGCGTTCAGTTCGGTATTTTTTTTTGCATTCTCGGTAACTTTAATCTGGACGACCTCCGCGGGTCAGGCGGGCCTTAAGAAAAGTCGTCGCAGTAGAAAGTATATTTATTACATTTCTGAATAATTTTAATACCTTTTTGCTCATTGCACAAGTAGAAACTATGAGAAAATATCCACCTGTACCTGTATTGAATCGCATCTGTACTGAAGATGTGGATCTTCCAACAACTAATATTCACATATCAAGAGGAACTTCAATCACTATACCAGTGCTTGGATTACATCGAGATCCGTCGATATATCCAGATCCAACTAAATTTGATCCTGAACGATTCAATGCAAATATAATTGCTACCAGACATCCTTACGCTTATTTACCATTTGGGGAAGGACCACGGATCTGCATCGGTGAGAACAATCCTATTTCATTTATATTTTCCATTTGTCAATTTTCCTATCATTGTTGCGTATCTTTGCTAGTCGCGTATCTTTCACATCTTAATTTAATATCTATAATTTTTTGTACTAGAAGGTGTTGTTGCGCGCGCTTTGCGCCATTTATATTTCAGAATATTAAAAACAAACAGTACAAAACTTTCAGTTACATTATAACAATAGTGTAACAAGATTGCAATCTTGCAATAATATTGTTACAGTGTAACTATAAGTTTTTATTGTATGTGACAGTCCTCTCTTAAAAAGGAGATTTAATTGTTGCCAAATACAGGGTGTCCCATAGGAAGTTACTGAAACTAATCAGCTGTTATTTGCAAATATATTCAGTTGTTGAAAAAACAAAAATTGCGTTGAAAAGAGAAAAGTCTGCAGTTTTTAATGGGTTAAATAAAATTAACAAATGAACTAATAATAAATATTTTCTAAATGTCAAATTTAATAGCAGCTATTAAAAAGGTCATCAACAACATTATAAACGACATGCTAGATAAAATTTTCATGAGTTTTCGTAAAAGAATTGAATTTTGTACAAATTCTCAAATGGTGCGTACTTCGAAAATATTTATCATTAGTTCACTTAATTATTAGTATATATTTTATTAATAAAATAAAGTAATATACAAACATTTTTTGTTAAATTTTATTTATACTTATTAAAAACTGTAGACTTTCCTCTTTTCAATGTAATTTTTGTTTTTTTAGCAACTGGATGTATTTGCAAATGACAGCTGATTAATTTTGGCAACTTCCCGTGAGACACCCTGTAATATTAATAAAATCTGAAACCAATTACAAACGATTTCAACAATTTATAAATTTTTAACATAAAAAACTAAACTCTACTTTTTAAAAAATATTCTTCAACTTGTTCATTCAAATAAAAACGGACTTTAGGCGAAAATCTTTAGATTTTCTTTCAATTAATACTAATTTAGAGTCCTTGCAACTCCTAACGGCGTAAGCGAAACTTATTCTTTGCTCTATCTCCTGTCATTCTCTCTTTCATTTTTCCTTTCGTTCTTTTTCTCTCTTTTTTTCTCTGTTTTTTACATTCTCTTCCATTTTCTCTCTCTCATTTTTTCGCTTTTATTGTTCTTGTTTTTGTACTTCTTTTTGATCTCTTTCTCTTTCTCTCATTGTCTTTCTCTTTTTCATCTTCTTTTTTATTCTAAACCTTTCATTCTTACATTTTCTTTTTAACTCTCTTTTCGTTTTTCTCTTTTTCTTGTTTGTTTACTTTCTTTAACTTTGCTGTGCTCTAACCTTCTCTCATTTTCTTTTATTTTTCCTCTTATTCCTTCTCTTTCACTTTTCCTCTGTCTCTTACATTTTCTTCACATACTCTCTCTTATTCTTTTCCTCTTGCTCTTGTTTCTGCGCTCTCTTTGACACAGTCTCTTTTTCTTTCTTTTATATTTTCTCCCTTATTCTACCGTTCATTTTAGCATTTTCACATTTCCCCTTTATTCTGCTTTTCTCTTACTCTTTTCTTCAATCGTATGCTCTCTCCTATTTTGCTCTCTACTCTAACTTCCTCTCATTCTCTTTTTCATTTTTCCTCATTTTTTCTCTCTCACTTTTTATGTCTCTTACATTCTCTTTACATCATCTCTCTTATTCCTTCTCTCTTGTTGTTGTTTTTGCATACTCTTTAGCGTGCTCTCTTTCTGCCATTCTATTTTCCTTTTTCACCTTCATTCTTATTCTACCTCTCATTTTGCGTTATCTCACTGTCTTTTTAACTCTCTTTTCGTTTTTCTCTTTCTTTTTTTCCTGTTCACGTACTCTCTTTAACTTCGCTCTTTGTTCTATAACTTCTTCTCATTCTCTCTTCAATTTTGCTATCATTCTGCCTCTCTCACTTTTCTCTGTCTCTTACATTTTCTTCACATTTTCTCTCTTATTCCTTTGCTTGTAACTTGCTCTTGTTCCTGCGCTCTCTTTGTATGGTATGTTCTCTCTGTCCCTTTTTCTCTCTCACACACACACGTGCGCCCACGCCCACGCCCACGCCTACGCGCACACGCATACGCACATACATTCTCTCTCTCTCTTCGTACCTTTCTCTTTTTTGTTTTTTTTTTCTTAGTCTACCTCTCATTTTCATTCTCACATTTTCCCTTTAACTCTCTTTCTGTTTTCTTTTTCTCTGTTTCTCGCATACTCTATCTCTCTCTGTCCGTTTTCTCGTTTTTTTATTTCTTGATATTTATTTCTTGATCAGTATTTTTCTCATTCTTCTTTTCAATATTACTGTCATTCTTCTTTTATTTTTAGAGTGCTGTCTCATGGAGCGTATTTCGCGGAAGCGGAATTAGCGGATCGCCAATCACGAGATCGTTCTGCTCGAACTCTTGTAAAGATCTTGTGGAACAGGGCTGTGATTGGCGATCCGCTTCCGCGAAATACGCTCCATGGGACAGTAGCCTAATACCTTTAGTATCTTTCTTCTCTTTTGTCTTTCTCTTTCTTTTACTTGTTTCTCACACATTTTTGGGTTCTGTCTATTTTTCACAGTTACTTTTCCTCTTGCTCTCCCATAAAAGTTCTCTTTATTTCTCCTATTTTTCTCTCATCCTTTCACACATGCTTCTCTATTTTGCTCTCTCACTCATTCATATTTTTTATACTCATACTTTTTTACATTCATACTTTTTTGTTCTGCTCTTTCTTTCTTTTTATTTTTTTCTCCTTTTTCTTTTCATTTCTCCTTTTTTTTCTATTTCTCTATTGTTCTCTCTATCCTTCTTTCTCTCTCTTTTTCTCTCATTCCTTTATTTCTTGGCATTTCCATACATACTCTCATTTTTTTCTCAATATTNCTGTCACTCTTTCTTCAGTCTTTTATTTTCAATCCCTTTCTTTTCTTTGAGAGCTAAAAAAAAAGCAACTGAGAAAAATTAAAGAGAATGCAAAAGTATGAAAGACACAGATAAAAGAAAGACAGAGAAAGAGAGAGAAATTACGTGTCCCAATATTATACAATAAAATTAAGAATATTCTTTTTTACTTCTTATGAATTTCTTTCCTTTACAAATTAATCTTCCACAACAATTAATTTTTATCATATCAATTCATTGCTCTTTCTTTCTCATTTTTCTATTTCTTGGCAGTTCCGTATTTTCTCTCATTCCTTTTCTTAATATTACTCTCTTCCTTCATCCTTTTACTTTCAGTCTCTTTCTTCCCTTTGAGAAAGAGCTAGAGAAAAAGCAACTGAGAAAGAACGCAAAAACATGAGAAACGCATGAAAGAAAGACAGTGAAAGGGAAAGAAATTTATATGTTCCAATATTATACAATATTGTTAAGAATATTCTTTTTTACCTTTTATAAATTTCTTTTTAAATTACTTTTTCATTTTGAACCAATTATCCACTGTCTCAGTAATGATCCACTTATCTATTGTAATTGAATGTAACCATTTAATATTAATATAATCTATAAAAAATATATTAAACAAAATTGTTTAATTTTTCAACAAACTTACATTCAGCTTCTTGAACAGAAAGTAATTCGAACAACCTCAAGGCACATTTTTAATTTTTTAATCTTTTTCGATAACCTGAACTGTCAAAACTATTACAATAACCTGAACTATCAAAACTATCATAATACACACATCTCTGTGCTGACAGCTCTCGCAATACGAAGTAAGCCAAGCGAGAGAATCAATCAGCATCGCGGAAAAACGGCAACAATTAAATCTCTACATCTTCTCCTTTTTAAGAGAGGATACTAGCACGTAGCGCGCGCTACGCGCGCGCCTTTCAAAAACTCGACTCATTTTTTGTACTATACATAATAATTATAAAAAAAATATAACTTTTTACTACTTTTCTTCTCTCTCTCTCTCTCTCTCTCTCTCTCTCTCTCTCTCTCTCTCGTTTTCTCATTTCTTGGCATTTATCCGTTTTTTTTCTCTTTCTTCTTTTCAATATTACTTTCACTTTATTCTTTTAGTCTCTTTCTTCCTTTTTGTCTTTTTTTCTTTCTCCCTCTTTCTTCTTCTTTTAATTGCCTCTCTTATATTTTTGGATTCTTTCTAATTTTGTTCTTCACAGTTGCTTTTTCTCTTGCCCTCCTATAAAAATGCACTTTATCTTTTCTACTTCTCTCTCATCCTTTAACTTACGCTTTCTTTATTTT
>JAJVSH010000121.1:503856-551385 GCA_021460005.1 Tetramorium alpestre | reverse complement strand
CTTTCTACAAAATTGTAATCTTGTAGTAATATTGTCACAACTTAGAATATCGTAAAAATAAATAGTAAATTTAAAGGCATACAAAAGTATTTTAATTAATAATTAATTTTAAATTCAGGAAAAGTTACAAAATGTACTTCTCTTTCTCTCTCATCCTTTCTCGTAATTTCTCTATTTTACTTTCTTTGTCTTTCATATTTTTTTTCACATTTCTCTCGTTCTGTCTCTTATGTTCTTTCGTTGTATTACTTCTTTCCTTTCCTATTTTTCTCTATTTTTCTATCATTATCTCTATTGCTTTTTCTCCCACTCTTCTCTCTCTCTCTCTCTCTCTCTCTCTCTCTCTCTCTCCCTTGCTTTTTTATTTCTTGTCATTTATCTGTATTTTTAAGAGAAAAAGCAACTGAGAAAAATAGAGTTAGAAAGAATGCAAAACCATGAGAAACTCATGTGTAAAAGAAAGATAGAGAAAGAAGGAGGACTTTATATGTCCCATTATTATAGTATACTATAATTTAATTAAATTAACAACTTTTTCTTACATCTCTTGGGCGCCTCAGGCGCTTACAAGCGCTTCGCAGGCATACATACACTAAAGTAAAACTTGAAATGTAAGTTGTGCCGCTATTGTCTATAATATTAATTTTTAGGTATGAAATTTGCTTACGTGCAAATGAAAGTTGGACTCGTGAGTCTTCTGTCAAAGTTTAAATTCAAACTCCATCCCCAAACTTCAGTCCCGCTCACCTTCGACGAAGCATCCATTTTGGTACTTGCGCCCAAAGGTGGAATTAAGCTTATCATCGAGCAGCGATAAAGTAATCGCACTCTTAAGGTATATATTTATACGTAACGTACATAATTTACTCGACTTTGTAAATGCACCATCTACCCATGCTGATATGTACTTTTTTTACAACCCCCAGACAAATCAAATGCATGTACTCGAAAGGGACTTGGCTAACCGCTCCTACAGGAAGTTTGGACAGTATACTTATCCCTTCTTTGTGGTGATCTTGATCTACGAGCCTGGAGTATTCGTCATCCGTTCTACAAGTAGACTGAATGGAAAAACTATCCATTTTTCTATTGTCACCCCTTTTACGTAATATTTTGAGCATGGATGAAATGCCACGTGTCCTTTATGGTTCAGAAAGAAATATATATATATATATGTATAAAATTTTTAAAGTCTAAATTTATTCGTAAAATCTAACTGAAGGTTATATGTATAAGCGAAATGTCAAAATACGGGCGAGCGATATGAGAATAAGAGTTCATACACAATGAGAGAAATAAGATACAAGGAATGCATTAAACTAATAAAATGTTAACAATATTATTAAATTATCATTATTAAATTTAAAAAACGCTATTATTTATAACATAAATTAATGAATATGTAATGGTAATTAATAGCGTTTTCGATTTGCTGACTCAACTCCGAGTTGGGTCAAGTCAGATAAAAAAAATATTCTTTGTTTAAGACTTGATTGGGTTTAGGAGAGTATTAAAATAGAATAACCCACTATATTGAAGTAAATAATACGGGCAGCTTATACTGCTGAAAGATAATAATTTACTAGTAGATTAATATAAATGGATATCCTACTTTAATACTTCTCCAACACACTCAATCAAGTCTCAAACAAAAAATATTTTTTTCCATGGCGTATTTTAGCTTTTCGCTCAACCGGCTCAATGGACCAGCGATCAAATGGGTCCCCGCTCGAGCACCTGAAATGACACGAGCGGCAGAGGATACTTAGCACAATTTTTGGCGAATTGAATCTCCTGAAGCACACAAATGACGACGAAAAAAAACCATAGAGACTGAATATCTCTATTTTTATAGGCGATAAGAGCTACCGGAATTTGAATCCGGCACCTCTCTTACTTGATTCCAGTCCGTCGCGCTAACACGGAGCCTATTGCTCCTATGAAGACTAGATACAAATCTTCATATGCTGTGTTTCAAAATTGCTGCCAGTACTAAAAAATTAGTTTACGTGACATGAACTATACATATAGATTTTGAGTACTAGCAGCAATTTTGAAACACAGCCAGTTGGAACATAGTTTTACACTTTTTTAATCCTTTTAATTCTTATTCTTCAAACTTCTAGAAGCATGAGAATCTGCCGATTACGAGTCAACCGCTTCTACAGGAAGTCAAGAATTATCTCAATTACTTTCTTTGAAAAGCCATTACATCGATGGGTTGCGCCCGTCACCGTTGCGTCGCGCATGCGCGAGAAAGGGTACCTCAATCAACACTGACGGTGACAGCCATTCTGCCATTCATTGAGGCGTCTATCCCCATGTGATGTACGCGTTCGTTGCCGTGGAAACGATACTACGCCGGAACGCGGACCACAGGACCGTCCGCAACAATTACGGAGCCCGCCACTTTTCTAGTTTTAAGTATTAGAAAATGATAACAAATTAAATAAAATTAAAAATAATAAATTTCGTCATAGGAGGAAATGGACATAATTCTAGAACTATATCCATTTCCATCAATGCAGATTAATTTTAATTTCGATTTAACATACTTTTTATCTTTCTCTTCATCAGTTTTAAGAATTAAAAAAAAATAAAAAGTAAATTTGAGCTGAGATTAATAAACTTAATCCACATTGGTAAAAATGGAAAATGGGAGAAGAAAAAAAAACAAATTGAAATCAAAGTTAACCTATAAAAATTGAGACAAGAACAAATCATTAATTGTAAGTTTATTGTAATTCTTAATTAATCTAATATCCATTTTTATCAATGTAGATTAACTCTAATCTCGGTTTAATTTACTTTTTATCTTTCTTTAAGTCTAAAAATTAAAAAAGAAAAAATGAATTAAATTGAGATTTACATTAATCTGCTTTGCAAATAAGCAGAAAACGGAGGGTTCGTCGATGGCTGCACCACTGTCGTGATCGCAATTGAACACTCGGGGCCGGGGGTGTTCCTTTAACGGTTAACGCCCAACGGCTACGGCACTGGGCGTTGTACTCCACGGACACTGTGAATCAAAAGGGACGCGCGGCGGCAACAATAACGGCTCTGC
Source organism: Tetramorium alpestre (assembly GCA_021460005.1). NCBI lineage: Eukaryota > Metazoa > Arthropoda > Insecta > Hymenoptera > Formicidae > Tetramorium > Tetramorium alpestre. The sequence goes on along the minus strand of JAJVSH010000121.1, from coordinate 548,321 downwards.
GGGAACAAGTGTCTTAGCTGCTTCAGCGTGGTGGTGCAGTGATAACAGAGAAGATGTCCTGCTGCACCGGTAGCAAGAGCGAGGAGCGCGCCGAGCCGACGCGGGTGCGGAGATGCACGGACGTCGTTTGGCTCTGTCTTTTCATAGCGTTCTGGTTTCTTATGGTATGTAATTGACGCTACACATGTATGTACCACGTATAAGGTTCTTCTCCTTTTATTTTTCACGTTTCCTTCGGATCGGTATGCGAGACAGCCCGGAATAGATTTTGCGTTATCAATTTTGTTGGTGGAATGGCTACAGATTGACACAAGATCAAATACAATACATGACGGCGGAAAGTGCTGGCAGAAATAGAGCAAAGTTTGTCAACAAAATATAATGGACTGATGGCAGAAATTAAGTAGATTTTGACGTATCTTTTTTTAATACTTGCTTAACAAATCAAGATCAATCAAAATCTGTATTCGACAAAGTCTCTACCTGTTGTTACGTTTTGTCACAAGATTTGTCATTGAAATGCAATGTTACTTGCTAAACAGCTGAGCAACCTTATCTGATATGATTCTTAAATTTACTGATAAACTGCTGCCATACCGCTAATATTTTATTCATTGAATGTAAATCAAAATAAGAGATAATTTGCAGTGACTTTTGATAACAGTAAAATATGATAGTTTGGTATATAACTTTAGCTAACTTTCCTAAACTAGTTCCATTGAGAAAGAGATATTTCTTATTTATGATTTTTTACTTTTATAAATGAATCTTTTGAAGTTTACAATCTAATGCAATGATTTATTTGCCTGCAGATCTTAATCGCTGCCTTTGCGATAGTCTACGGCAATCCGTTGCGGCTTATACATGGATATGACAGTTTCGGGAATACATGCGGCGTGAAAAATAATCCAAAGTTTGGTAGCATGGAGCTTTCTGGGCAGGATACCAGCGACAAGCCGTCAGTCTTATAATTTCTTATCCCTTCATAATTTATCTAGAACGCCTACTCTTGTAGCAATTTCTGAAAATGCATATTATGTCACAGATACTTATTCTTTCTGGATATAAATAATGTGACGCAGTCATTGAAGATTTGTGTGAAAGAATGCCCCCACAGAATTTTGTCGACAATGGAGGACATTTGTAAATTTTATAAAGAGACGGGATCACAGTTGTGTCACGATAGACCGGGCGGAGATTTCAGTGCGTGCAAGAGCGAGAGTAGTATATTCAAGAATGGATCTTGCCCTGAGCGGCCAGTTTACCCCAGTGTACCTGTTTTAAATCGATGTATCCCTACAGCGGTAAAGGAAGTGAGCGAAACGATAATCTCGAATTTATACGGCGTAATCAACTCGTGGGATGTTATCGAGCAGGTTTTGGGAGATCTGTGTAAAACTTGGAGGCAAATTCTAGCGCTATCTTTTCTTGCCTTTGGTAGGAATCTAACGCATTACTATATGACAATGGATATATACACAGGATATACTTATTGATAATTCATCTTTTTCTTCCAGTTTTATCTCTTTTTACAATATCCATCTTTCATTTATTGGCAGATGTCGTGACGTGGATTATAATTGTACTTGTAAGCATTGCTTCCACAGGTGAGTTATATTTTGGATATGTTGATTATTGGTTAAACAAATAATAGAAGTAAATTTAGCTATCCGCTTAAACTTGGAAATTCATGTAATGCTTAGAGAATTTGATATTTTGGAATAGTTTTGATTACCATATAACATTATTCATTTTATTATTTGCTAGTTTTTATTTATTTAAGAATATATGCATAGATGCTATGTATTTTTTATCTGTATCTTTATAAAACAATTAGAGCTCATATGAAATTGATGTAAAATTTATAAATTTATAATTTATGAAATTACTGTAGCTATGTGTTGTATTTATATTTTATTAAATTACATATATATAAATATAGATTTTATATGTATTTATATATATATGAAAATTATCGTGTAGATAAAAATTATCGTGTAGATAAAAATTATCACACAAATTTTATTACAAAAAGGTATTATATTACAGCTGGCACAGTTCTTTTATGGGTGACTTATGTTGATATAAAGAAAACTTTGGACAAAACCGATCCAAACGAACTTCTTGAAGAAGCTGTCAGAAATGAAAGAGCATTTCTCGCATTTTCCATTATCGCTACTATTATCACTGTGTGTTATTTTTTAATAAAAAAAAGAAAAAATTGTACATACATATATGTACATTTATTAATATTTTATTTTAAATAATATAAAAATATAATATAATACAAAATTTTCTCTATCTATAAAAGGTTTGATAATGTTTTTTTACTTTGCAGATTATTTTACTGTTGCTTTCATTTGTATTACGCAAACGTATCAGCTTTATGGCGGCACTATTCAAAGAAAGTGCAAAATGTTTAAAAGAATTACCTGGCCTATTTTTCCAACCAATCTTAACATTTATATCTTTGATATTGTTTTTTGCCTTTTGGGTATTTGTAATTCTTTGTCTTGCAACAGCAAGTAAGTATTTTACAGTAATTAATTAGGAAATAAGCTTATTTTACGATTTAAAAATAAATTTACTTTGTAGACTATCCTGAGACAAAATCAGTGCAAATGTATAAAAATACTATATTTGATCCTGTGAATTTAAGCTTGATTGGTGAAAATGCTCCATTGGTTGAGGAGAAAAAAATAGATTTTTCTCTTGATTCTTTCAAAAGTAATGTATTATTTCATACATATTATATGCATGTATACACATGTATGTGTTTTATATTCATTGTCAGTGAGAAATGATTGGTCGAAAAGATGTTAAATCAATCTCTTCAATTATTATTTTTCACTAGAAAATTCACAAAAAAAATCAAAATAATTTATTAAATATTTCAGCTTTTACTCTCGTGGAATATGTCGATGCGACTTGGGTGAAATATATGTGGTGGGTGTATCTTATAGGACTGATATGGATATCAGAATTTATTGTTGGATGTCAAGACATGGTAATATCGGGTTCTGTTGCTCACTGGTATTTCAGGTAATATTTTACAACATATTGAAATAAAACTATGTTACATATTTTGATAATAATTAAATTCTTTCATTAGAGGTAAAAATAGCAGCTCATTTCCAGTATGTTCATCCATAGGACATTTAGTTTGCTATAATATGGGCTCTGTGGCATGTGGATCACTGTTGATAACCATTTTTAAATTACCCAGACTGATTTTAACGTATCTGCATGCTAAGTAAGTTGATTAAAAAAAAAAAAGATTCAGATAATGGATTCTCACTTTCCATTAAGGATTTTTCGATCCTTGATTAAATTTTTGAGTACATAAAAGCTGTTATTGTACAGATTCGAAAAAACTAAGGAAACATCTCCATGCGCTCAGTGTGGTTTAAAGGCCTGCATTTGCTGTTTCTACTGTCTGGAGAAATTCATTCGATATATGAATCATAATGCATATACCGTTGTTGCTATAGAGGGTACCTGTTTTTGCAATGCGGCCAGAATAGTACGTTCTAACATTAAAGATTTTATATTTATATTTATAGAGAGTAGAAAGTAGAAAAAATGGAACAGATGTACATTTTAATAAAATAATATACGTATTATATCAATATAATAAGATATTTATACATTTTGTTTACATTTGTAAATTGATATTTTCTTTTAGGCTTATACAACACTCGTCAGTAATGCTCTTCAAATAGCAGTGATCAATGGATTTGGTGATTTTACATTGTTCCTGGGAAAATGTTTCGTTACAGCTGCAACTGGAAGCGTTGCATTACTTTTCATGAGACAAAATCCTGACCTGCATTTTTACGCTATTCCGATTTTTATCGTATGCGTTTTTTCATTTTTCATTGCTCATTGTATAATTTCCCTTTATGAGGTGAGTTAAATATATACATTACATATAATTTATCAACATATCTTATATGAGAATGATTTATTAAGCGAAATATTTTATAATTAATTTATTATTATAGATTGTTATCGACACATTATTCTTATGTGTATGCGAGGATAAAAACTTAAACGGCGATAATGGAAAGTGGCGTCAGTCTGCGTTAGCACAAATTGGAGCCTCTAGCAGTAATTCAAACGGACAACAGTCTCACGAAATGACACCGATAAATGAATAAGTATCTGATTGTAGACATGTCTTTTTATATACATTTTTGTACACACATTTTTTTATATGATAGTATACTTTTGCATTTTATCACTCTTATATCTAATAGGATTAATAAGAATACATTCCTTTCTACATTCACGCGTGCAATATTTGTATTGCTATTCAAATAATTTTACAAGAATTGTCTCGAAAATTATTTTTATAATGGTTAAAGATATTTAAATCATGTGAAGATATGATCATTCATAACATATTTTTAATATATTATGAAATATATATAAATAACAATAATATAAAATAAAATATAAGTAGTCTTGCAATTTGATTAACATGAATGAATTATGCTTGTTAAACGAAGACTAGTACGGCATCAATTGTCCACTTTGAGATCAATTATTCGATCAATTTGTACTTACCAATTTTTAATTAAACTGCCAGACTTAAGATATTGAATAATATTTTATAATATTCACTATAATCATTGAAAAAGAGATTAGACTACGCTATATTTTAAGAATGATATTATTGATTACGATGTTTTATAAGAACTTTTCATTGTGTGAAATGTGTTTTATTTAACATCGAATTGATGAACAAAGTATAGATTAGATTTATACTTTTTCTAAACTTTATATCAAAGTGCCATTGCACAAACTAAAAACTCTGTGTTTTATTGTTAGAATATTATAAGAAATACTATAAAAATAATATTTTTAGTTTAATTAAATTAAATGCACATATAAAAAAAGCAAGTGCGAGTCAAAAAGAAAGTACAACGAAGAAACATATATTCTAATGCAAAAAGTGCAATTATTTGTGCAAAGAATTTTTTACACATAAGAGTAGATTATCTATTATATTAGTGAAAAAAAATTGTTCTGTTCATCGCAAATGGAAAATCTATTTTCTAAACTTTACACAATTTTCATTTCTTCCAGATTTCAAATAAAGTAAAAATTTAATTCACACTTAAATAATAAGAGGCTTTCATATTTCGATGTACAAAATATATTAAGCTATTTTAATAAAATGTATTAGACAGGTACTTGATAAACTAAAAATATATATGTATATTTGAAAATTTCTAAGATATGTATTTAGAGTATTTTAGATTGATATATGAATTTATATTAATAAATATGGTATATTAATAGCAAAGTACAAAATAGTATGATTCAATGTATTTTAAATATTCAACAATGCTAATAATATACTAATATATTAAGCAATTGTGTTCCCAGATAGCCAAGTCTGTCGAAAACAGATAATACCAAGAGTCTGATATCAACTGCTGTCAACAAAAAGACTACAAATTTGNTACAAAAGTTGCAACTACCGATTAAGTTATCAAATTGGTATCAAAAATGGAGCAGATCCTGTTTACAGAATCTGACAGCAGATTGACGGCAGAAACCGAGCAGGATCTGCTAACTTGACTCGATGTCAGATTGTCGNCAGAAACCGAGCAGGATCTGCGCGCGCGCAATCTGACGGCAGATTGGCAGCAGAAACCGAGCAGAATCTGCAGTATTTGGCCATTGTAATTTAAATGTACATTTAAATGGATTTAAAGGGAATTTAAAAGGAATTAAAGGAATATTATTTTTATAAGAATATAAATATCGTTTATATTAAATAACATATATTTTTACTTTACACATTAATAAGTTTTTACAATAATTATTTTAACACTTTTAGACCCGATTCCACAACTTACTTTAATCGAAGTTTAACTAACAAAATTCAATAAGAGTTCGCGCTTATATAAAACGAACTTTCCTATTAGATATTGTTACTTAAACTTCGGTTAAAGTAAATTGTGGAATCGGGTTTTACATAAGTCTTTACCTACATTTAAATCACATATATTTTTNATATATGTGATTTAAATGTAGGTAAAGACTTATGTAAAACCCGATTCCACAATTTACTTTAACCGAAGTTTAAGTAACAATATCTAATAGGAAAGTTCGTTTTATATAAGCGCGAACTCTTATTGAATTTTGTTAGTTAAACTTCGATTAAAGTAAGTTGTGGAATCGGGTCTAAAAGTGTTAAAATAATTATTGTAAAAACTTATTAATGTGTAAAGTAAAAATATATGTTATTTAATATAAACGATATTTATATTCTTATAAAAATAATATTCCTTTAATTCCTTTTAAATTNCCTTTAAATCCATTTAAATGTACATTTAAATTACAATGGCCAAATACTGCAGATTCTGCTCGGTTTCTGCTGCCAATCTGCCGTCAGATTGCGCGCGCGCAGATCCTGCTNGGTTTCTGNCGACAATCTGACATCGAGTCAAGTTAGCAGATCCTGCTCGGTTTCTGCCGTCAATCTGCTGTCAGATTCTGTAAACAGGATCTGCTAGCAAATTGTAAGCCTATTGCGGAAATAACGGATGCCAATTTGCTGACAACTTTTGTGGGAATCTGTTGCCAATCTGCTGGCAAATTTGACGCATTTTGCTATCTGGGTTAGTATCAAGAAAATTTTTCTTTCCAAATTACGTTATATGCTTGTAATTGAAGAAAAATTTTTATTAATAGTTTTGAGTTGATTAATTATCAAGTATCTGAAGAATTTGCGGGCGCAATACTTTTTAAGGAAATTCTAAATTTATTTTATATATATATATATACATATATATATACAATAAATATATTTTATTTAATAATTATATGTGTGAATAATACAAGATATTTAGTTCATGAGATTATATATCATATGAATAAAGTAAAAACTGGGAAAGTTTTTATCATTCTCTTATACTGATTGTGAGTACTAACCCGTAAAATCTGAGAAATTATTTCTTTTTTCAAAGTAAACATTTTATCGCATTATTTCACAATTATTAATATTAAATATATTTGTTTCACAAAAATTAAATACGAGATTTGTTTGTCTATTATTTTAAAATAATTTTAAATTTCACTTATTGATTTACTTAAGTATTATAAGTATTACATAATTTCACACTACAAGAAAAATTCTAGAAGAAAAATTCTCATTTATTTTATATATATTTTTTATTAATAATATTACAAATATAATATTACAAAATTATAACATTCATTTTATCTTCTTTCTTTTCAAGGCTTTTGATTTTGATTTTACAGATTTTGTCTTAAATCCAGTCTTTTTAATTTTTTTAGCCACCACAGGCTTTTTTATCTTTCTTATCTTGTTTTTTTTAGGTTTTTGTAAATCTTCATTTTCATCCGCCTCAAATTTTTCTTCCATTTCTCTTGCTTTTTCCAATAAATCACCTTTAAATATTTCATCTGTAGGATTAAGTGCATAAGATGATTCAGGTTTATTTGCCTGTTGTACCATTTTCTGTTCCACTCTGTTTATATATTTATTAGCAGCCTTTTTCGTCAATGATTGTCGAAACTGAAAATTTTTAATTATAAAAGGTAAAATATCTTGTAGATAATAATAAAAACAAGTCGATCACAATGCATTTATTAACACAAATGTTTTATTACCTTGGCAGGGGAAATATAATTGGGATTATCCCACAAAGTGTCACTGCCGAAACTTCCACTAAATATCTTAACTGGATTCAAGACGAACCTCGGACCAATTTCGGCCAATGCGCCGTCTTCTGTTAAAATTTGGAAATTCCGGAACCATATTCTATTGTCCAAAATACTGAACGTGTATACATGATCAAAGAACGGTTGACTCTTAGGATGATGATTCGGCACACCAAAGATCTGCGTCAGTAATTCTTTCAAGAGACTGTAATGCACGTGTGTCGTAAAATTTTCATCAAATGACAGTAACGGCCGAGACCCTTTTAAACAGTTTCCTGTCATCTTCAGCTCTCCCATTGTATAAACTGCAAACAAAACGGGTCAAATACAATTGTTATAAAATGTTTTCTGAAATTTATCTACATATAGTACTTAAATAATAATAAATTATATATATTTACTGTTTTCTACAAGAAATTTTGCACTCGGGCCAGTGGGCACATTAGCGAACCACACATAAAGGTCCCGCTTCATTCGACCCTCGAACAGGACAGCCTTGCCGCAATTCTTCATTCCACACATTTCGTTCACCACTTGCAAGTTCTTAGTACGTTCCATCTTGCATTCTGGACGGTGATGCGGCATCAGTCTCTTCAAGTCCTCCATGAGATGTCGATGCCTGTGATTGATGCCTCGGGTTGCAAACACTAACACTCGTTGTCTGTTGATCCATTTCACCTGCATGAAAGAAATTATCATTTAAGTTTTCTTTTTCATTGTTAACCAAGTCTGTATACAGATTATAGAAAACGGGAGACTAGTTGCAAATCTCAATTGTTCCTTTGAATTGTTAGTTTTTCTAAACTTATTTTTTAAAAAGAATTGCCGATATATTGGATAAAATAAAATTGTGTTTATTTAAATTAGTACTTTACAATATTAAAGTTATATCAAGTAATAACATATTTTTAGGTTATTCATACCTTTTTAGCGGCAGGTTCATCGGACATTATCTTCTTGGGCTTTTCGTCTTCTTTCTCCACATCTTCCTTCTGATTTCTCTTTAACGTCTTCGTCATTATAAGAACAAGATAATAATTTCTCGACAGTACGAGAAAACAAGGAAATTCAAAAAGACAACACGTGTCTTGCTGTAGCCCACAAGTGTTGAGCGAGAAAGAGCAGCTCCGGAAGCGTTCAGTGATGCTTTAAAATGATTGGTCCTTGCTTTCGGTTCCACGTCGGATCCAATTGTAGAAACCAATAGCGATGAAAAAACAGAAATTCTAACCTCTATTTGGTTTCGCGGTTTCGTATTATTTTTGCCAAGTGAGACCGTTGACTCACGTTGACTGTTTGCTCGTTTTTCTCACTTAACATCATTTCGTCTAGTTTTGTCCTGTTCAATTAATCTATTTACCATTGTCCGTAGCTGCAATAAGTACGAATATCAATATAAGAGGTGCACAATTGTCATAGGACGCATGATAAACAATATACTCTTCGTTTTAGGTTATGGGTAGACACTGCTGCGTATTGGGATGTTCCACGGGGGTGAGTCTACCTTCCCACACGTTTCCCAAAGACGTCGTTATGATGAATAAATGGAAGAAGGCGGTTTATTCGGAGAAAATACAGAATTTAACTGATGACCAATTGAGGAAGTGCGTCGTGTGCTACAAGCATTTCGCTGACACAGATTACGAGGCGATGTACAGATTACGAAGATTGAAATCTGGTGTTGTACCGTCCTTATATCTGCCAAATAATGGCAACAATAATGAAACGATTAATAGTAATAATGATAATATTGAGACGATTGTAAATATGAGGGAATCCGAGAGCAAAACGATAGATGAGGATGCAAATAATCAAGTTGAAATCGAAATAATAGAAATAATAGAAGAAAAGCCTATGGTAGAAGTTGAACCACAAAGTAGTCCAACGAATAATAATGTTTCGATAAGTAAAGATCTTTTAGAGCCTTTGCCAAAAAAAAGTAGTCCAATGAATAATAATGTTTTGAGAAGTAAAGATCCTTTAAAGTTAGAGCCTTCGCCAAAAAATTCAACGCCTAGTTTGTTAGATCTGCATACTTTACTGCAGGGAAAGTACTTTCACAAATTTACACCAAAAATGTGGAAGTTGTATAAGTTATCATGTATATTGAGAAAGAAGCAAGAGGTTGTTATAAAGAGACAGTTGTCGTTTCGCGAACGTATAAAGCAAGCTAAGCAATACAGCAAAAGTGCCGCTATAGAAAAATTATTGTCTTCGTTAACGCCTGTCCAACAAACATTCCTTCAAATGCAGATAAAAACAACAAACTATGCCCCCAAAGTACGTGAGTGAAATATTGTACTATTATAAGAGAATTTATGACGAATTGACCTAATTTTATTTGCAGAATAGGCACTTCACGCTGGATGAAAAGATTGCAGCTTTATCCATTATGAAACAATCCAGTAAATGTTATCAGTACTTGACGCAAGTTTTCAATCTGCCCAGCATACAAACCTTACGAGCTATACTTCAGAAAGTTAACATTCACCCAGGCCCAATTAACTTTATAAATCAGCATCTGAAACAGCAAGTAGCATTGATGAAGGAGAGAGACAAAGTATGTCTTTTAATGTGGGATGAGATGCTGTTGCAGCCCCATGTGGATTACGATGTCAGAAAGAAACATATTATTGGTTTTGAAGATTTTGGCACTAAGAGGAGAGCACGATTCGCTGATCATGCGTTAATTTTTATGGTGCGCGGCATACAAAGTGGATGGAAGTTTCCCTTAGCGTATTATTTTTGTGACGGTTCGACAAAAACTGATCAACTCAACCAATGGATCAAAGACATTGCCAAAATTATAATTAACAGTGGATTGTATCTAGTTGCCTTTATGTGTAATAATAGAAAAAGGAATCTCACAGCTATAAATAAATTGAAGTTGGAATCTGCAAGGCTCAAATTGAAACAAGGACAATTATATTGTAAGTGCGCTTTTTATCAAATGATTATTGTCTATAAAGATTATAACTGTATTATATAATTACTATGTTATTAAACAATATAAATTATTAAATTACATATATAATTGCTATATTTTTAATGTGACATTCCTGTGTTTTTTAGATGGTTATATAACAATAAAGAAGCAAGATATAATTCCATTATATGATCCGCCAAATCTCATCAAAGGCATACGCAACAATTTATTGAATAACGATCTTGAGTTTGACTGTGAGGAAGGAGAAGAACGAAGATTTGCGTCGTGGGAGATTATCGAACAAGCGTATCACATGGATTTGACTCATAGCATGTATCGATTAATGCCAAAAATTACTGCGGAGCATATAATAAAAAGTAAAATGAAGAAGAAGAAAGTTAAGCACGCCGCGCAGGTTTTAAGTACGACGATGGGTGGATTCATACACCATCATACTAAATTAGAAGGTATATATTTATGCAAATTTGGTATTAAAACTAAACTCCAATGTAATGTAATTATTATATATCGGATTACACATGATTGTTAAGATTTTTTAAATATATTTCTAGGGCATGTGAATACGATCTATGGACCGTTAAAAATGCCGGAAAAGAAGGGACGAGATACAACGGAGATAATACTTTTCTTCGACCGATTGTTCGATTCCGTAAACGGGCACACGTTAAAACCGGAGAAATCGTTAAGAGTTGCCATTTCTCATAACAGCCCACATTTTCCGTTTTGGGAGAAGGCAGTGAAAAGGTTACAGAAAATGCGATTTGTCGATCGGAAGAACAAGAATCAACTGAGAGATTCAAAGATTTTGAAGAATTGGATCTCTACCATCAGGGGTTTACGCAAATTATGGACAATTTTGAAGATGTACAAATTCAAATACCTAAAGCCACGAATTTTGAACCAGGATTGCCTTCGACATTTCTTCGGACAGATCAGATCTTTCGGCATGAGGAATATCAATCCCACATGCATGGAGTTCGAGAGTTCCTTTAAAACGTTGTTGATTAACAATCTAACGTCACCTCGTACCGTGGAAAATAACAGCGAAAATAAAATAGATGGTTCGTTGTTGTTTACATTAAAAGAATTTGTCAGTAAGATGGAAGATGGATATAACGACAACTCAACGGAAGATCTGCGAACGTTAGATTTGGAAAGGCCTGTAGATATGACGCGCGAGTACCTGAACATTTGCAATTGTATCGCAGCAAAGATACTTGATAATTCACGTATCCAAGGATGCGACACGTGTAAGAATCTCCTGACGGATGTTACAAAATCCGAATTAGTTAGTAATGATGATTTGATAAGGATGTTTAAGGAGGCCAACAATATATTAACGCCGAAAATGAGCAGCGTTTGTTACGTGCATCACACGGCGCTAATGTTGGAAACTGAATTGTATGCACAAATGGATTTGCGCTGGTTAAATTGTCCGTGGCACGGTGCTTCGCTAAAAGAATTAATAGTATCATTTGCTGTTGCGTTTTACATTGAGAAGTGGTGCGGTAGTATAAATGACATTCTAACACAGAAAGAGATGACGATTCACGATGATTTATCATAAATTAGCAAAAAGTGCCTGTACAGAATATAAAGTCAAAAAGCCGATTTTTAATATAATAAAATATAGTTTCTATTTTTTTTAATTACATTTTCGATTATATTATATCGATTGTATTGTATTTTATTTTTTTATTTTTATTTCTTTTAGAAATCTATCTTGATCAGATTTGAATTCAGAAAGTCGCGCCCTGTTTCTTAACTCTTGTCCCGTTTATCGAATTTCATGGAAACCGCATTAACTCCGACCAATTATTGACAATTCTAGAAACGCTCCAGTTTGGGCCAATAAGGAGCAACCATGAAAGTAAGCATATACTCGAATCGTAAATGCTTATAAAATAATAAAAAATAATAAATTGTAAAATTAATCCTCATTGGACGTTTATTTCAAAACTCAAATTCGATGTTAGAAATTCAATCCAATTTGACACTGCAAGTAAGTTAAAATCCTAATTCAAGTTATACCTGTAAAATTTAGACAAAATAACAATAAAGTTTTATAGTTTGATATATTCTAAAAGCCGTTAGGGTGAGTTCCCACCGAGAGCGTCACGCGTCGCGTCATGACGCGTGTCACGAGTTTATCCAATCAACACTTAATTTTTTTCTGTCGCAAATGACGCAATAAGATTAAAATTTATGATTGGTTAAATTCGTGACGCGTATCATAATGCGACGCGTGACGCCCTCGATGGGAACTCACCCTTAGAGCGATTAGATTGACAAAATAGTTTTAAATTTTATGCGAAACTTAATCATAAGGCACTGTTTTTAAGTTATTCAAATGAATTTAATGAATTTTAAAAAAGTCAAATTGATTCTAACATCCGATAAGAGTTAAAAAAATAATATAAATAAATTTTAACAGTGAAGTTCGGATTTATATAAAGCCGTAAACATGGAGGTAGGAATATCAGGAAGGAACATAAGATACTTTTCTAAACGAGGGGGGGGGGTATAAACTGAGAGGTAAGGAGAAATCGGTCGACCGTCGACGGTCATATTGGAAGGAGAAAGATAACCTTTGAATTTCAGAGGTTATCTTTCTCCTTCCAATATGGTCGCCATCTTGAGTGGTCAACCTTCGTCCCACGCTTCATGCTTCACCCCGCGCATTTATGCTCCCTCGAGATATTCCTACCTACCATGTTGAACGAATCCACAAATCGTTCGCTCGATGCGGATGCGTCTCGACGTGGCACGCGGGCCGTGCGAACGCGTCGTAAAGGCTAGTAACGCCTCGGCGCCCTCGGCGGAGCCGCCGCGCGATTCGCGCCGTGCTGTCCCCCTCGCGGACCAGTATCGGTGAGCGAAGCTGTTGGAGCCGTTGGAGGCTCGTGTGTCGTTCGAACATGGCAGCGGTGATCTCGGGGTTCGACTCGCGTGACGGTCGCCCGTGACTTCTCGGACGCCGATGAAACGGCAAATATGAGCGGTAGGCCGGCACGGCGGAGTGACCACTCGGGCTCGCTGACACGCCGACAGCAAGGAGCAAGGACGCTGGGGTCGTCGCGCACGAGTTTTCTACCGAGGTGAGCCGCACTTCGCGGGGCGCCTTTCTCCCCCGAGTATCACGCGCGCACGCGAAAAATTGCCGCGGATCGCTCGCTGGGGCCCTCGAGGTTGAGATCGTCGGTCCCGTCGGCCACGAGCGCGACCGTGAGTTCAATGCGAGGACGTCGTAGGCGTCGAACGTGCGTCGCGTACGTTCATCGCATCGCCAACGGGCTCGGGAAAACGCTCGGGGGTCGCGCACGAGTGCCGCGATATCCATGACAGGCTGCTGTATCGAGGGGAGGGTGAGACGATTGATTGTGTCCATTTCTCCTCCCCCGTGACGTCTCATTGTCGGCCGCGTCTCCGCGCGGCCGTCACGCGGTTTTCTCATCGCGGGGTCTTCTCTCTGCGTTTCAACCGGTGCGGCCCAGCTTTGATCTTGCCTCTCAGCTTTCCTCTCCGTTTCCTAGAACCTAGAAGAGGGTAAAAAGATGAATCGATTACGGTTGATCCGCATCGACAGGACGGAACCGCGCTCGCCTTCTCTTCGTACCGTTAGTCTCCCACGAGAAGCGTCCGAACGCCGCGATAGTATTTTGACACGGGAGAGGGGGGAAAGGAGGGGAAAGGGATTCCGGGCGACGGGACGGAGGGGAGCGAGGAAGAGACGACTCGCGAGGGATGGATACGCGGTTACGTGCTATTCCGATACGCGTGTCGCACGTCGCGTGCGCACTCCCACGCCGCAAACAACGGTTTTCGCGTCTCGCATTCCGCTCTCGTGCGGCCGGATTCGGCGAGCTTCCCGATTAGGGAGCAGTGACAGGAATGGGATGCGGTGGCCCTAATCGGTACTATTATATTTATATGCGCGAATATATGCATATATATTTCTGTTTGTATATATGTGTATGTGTGTGGGCACGCGTAAGTGGCGTTTGTATACGTATGATGCGCGCGTGCGCGCGCACTTACACGTGTATCTGAATATGTGCATGTGTATATAACGACCTTGAATTTGACTATTTCATTGAATGCATTTATGGAGCGGAGTCACCCCCTTCTTCGCATTGTCTTCTTAGGATGCTAAATGCAGTCGAATTTATTCGAGTCCCCGACATTTGAAGCCGAGCCAGACTTTATAGTCGTACTGTTACACCGCTATTTTTATCGAGGCGTGATTTTTATTTTAAAAACAAATGCAAAACTTTACACTCTTGTATTATTATTGATATGTCTGTCGTGATATTTATAAATTTCGCAATTGTTGCATTATACGCCCAAAAAAAAAGTATTTTACGTTTAAAGTGATTTTTCCTATAATCTTATATTCTAAGCTCACTGTTTTACAGCAAACATATTCCTCTTTCAATAAAGTGAAAAATACTTTTTTCTATCTTAAATATTCTTGTTTATAGTATTTTTCTCTTGATTTCAGAGGAATCCTTTTGAAGTCAAAATAAGAGTAAAATCCTCTAAGGTTTAATGGATTAATGGTTTAATGGTTTAAGGTTTCTACATATATCAAAATTATTTTTTTTTTGGGTGTACATTACAAGTATAGAGCTTATATATCTAATGATACCTTGCTTTAAGACAATAATAAATGTAAATTAAATAAATGTAAATAATAAATGTAATATATAATAAATAAAAAGACAGATCGAGAAATAATACACTGTGGAACTCTGTCTTTTTTTCCTTGAAGTATGACATCTCTAGATATGCAAGCTCTATTGTAACAGAGATGATAATGAGAGCCTGTTACAAACTGTCCGTTTTGTCTATTGATGAAAGCAGATCATGATCGTTTAATGAAAAGCGAGGATGATGGATGGTACACGAGCGGCAGAGGTATTGCCATTGCTGCAAGAACGTTTGGCAATACTACCGGGCGGACGGGATCGCAGGGGGGGACCTGTGCTCCTGTTTCCAAGCACGCCGAGGCGCGAGCGTGCGAAACCTGAGGATTACAGGCGTCTCCTACAGTATCTGTTTGCCATTCCGAGCGATGAAGCCAGGGGCCTGCGATTTACCGTGATTGTGGATATGCGCGGCACAACATGGGACTCAGTCAAACCTATTTTGAAGGTTACACTCTCTTGATGTCTGCGCTTAATATCGCTGAAATTATATCTATAAACTCGTGAAATTACATGCGTCATTAATATTGGATATAAAATTAATTTGCAAATGTCTTCAGGTGTTACACGAGCATTTTCACCGTACAGTTCACGTAGCTTTTCTTATTAAACCAGAGAACTTTTGGCAGAAACAAAGGACTTCATTGGGTAAGCAGAAGAAGTATAATTTTGAGGTGAGTAGATTAGAATTACATATATATATATATATATATATATATATATATATCTGACTTTAATCATGCTTGGATTATTATACCTACAGATATACCTTATATTTACAATCTAAATTACATTAATTTCAGATTAATACAATCAGCTTAGAAGCTCTTGTAAAAGTTATAGATCCTTCTCAGCTCACTGCAGATTTAGATGGATCCCTGCAATACGATCATGCCCAGTGGATTGACACCAGATTGGTCGTAGAAGATTTTACATGGCAGGCAGCGGATCTTCTCGATCGATTAGACGATTTGCAAGAGGATCTCAGTCGAAATGACTTTGCTGACGATGTTGCGGGAGCTAAGCACGGAATTGATCTACATAATGAAATGAAAAAGAAGATCATGAAAGTTCCAGTGGAAGATATCGAAGTTGTTGGACAACGCCTTCTTCAACGATTTAACAATAGTTAGCCAGCACTTGCCACTTTTTCTTAATAGAAATGACACGAATTAATATTAAAAATTTCTTTAATATGTAACATAAATGTATAAATACGTGTAAACGTGTTTCCAGGTCCCCCAGCAACAACCGGCGGGGAAGGCGGAAGTATTGACAATGGCGCGGCAAGTTGCACAGATTCCGATGGACGAGCGCTGGCTACTCTGGTTATTCAGCATTTGGATTCCGTGCACGCCGCGCAACAGCATCTGTTACAATTGTGGCACATCAAGAAGATGAAACTGGACCAGTGTTTTCAGCTGCGATTGTTCGAACAGGATTGCGAGAAGATGTTTGATTGGATTTGTCACAACCGAGAAGCGTTTCTCGCCAGTTACGTGGAGATTGGCCGCTCGTACCAATTAGCCAAGAATCTGCAAGAGGAACATAAACATTTTACAATGAGTTCGATGAACGTTTACGTGAATATAAATAAGATCCTCACGATGGCCGGCAAACTGCTGGAGACGCAGCATTATGCGGCTGGACATGTACGAGCGGTGGCGGGACGTCTGGATCGTGCTTGGAAGGAGTTCGCCGCGGGTCTCGATGAACGTACCGCAGTACTTAGTTTAAGTGTAGTGTTTCACCATAAAGCGGAACAGTATGTCGATAACGTAGCTGGCTGGAGTCAAGCGTGCGAGATTAGTAATCTGCCCAGTGAAATTCCAGTGCTTGAATCTCATATTCGTCAACACCAAACTCTTTATGAAGCAATGTGTCAGGCATATACGGAGGTAAATTTTGTCTTGTTTGTAACCTAAGCTTCACCATCATCATTCAACACGATA
Organism: Tetramorium alpestre; assembly: GCA_021460005.1. Classification (NCBI taxonomy): domain Eukaryota; kingdom Metazoa; phylum Arthropoda; class Insecta; order Hymenoptera; family Formicidae; genus Tetramorium; species Tetramorium alpestre. The sequence goes on along the minus strand of JAJVSH010000121.1, from coordinate 531,015 downwards.
GATTTCATCGTAATGTGTTTGGAATGGACAAGATTATTTTTACGTTATTGTAAATCAATATCCGACTTTCATTTCATATATTTCTTTTCATTTACATTGTAAGTTTATCTGATATTTAACAGGTTTACAATGCATATCAAGCGTTATTGAGCGGCCTGGGTTCAATGCTGCAAGTATGTCATAATGTGAGCGCCCATTCTTCAGGGTCGGATACATTTCGCGTCGATTATGTACGAGAAATTTAATTTTTAAAAGCTTTTGGCGATGGAATCCATTGCTCGCTTGGTACTTGGGGGTGCTATTGGAAATATCTATCCGCAAATTTTCTGCAATGATTAACATTTAAAGTAATTTCCTTATAACCCAGGCGTCTCAGTATTCTCGAAAACAGATTTTTGTATAGGCGCACGTTTATTTGTTCATTATCGACATTTATTATTCTACAGCAGTGCTGGGATTTATTTGCAACTTTTGGCCAGACTTCTCGATTCACGCCCGCTGCCTCAATTTCTGCCGCTCGTAACAAATAAACGTGGCGACCGCGGCGGCTGCGGCGCTTCATCTTAAAAATGTGCGTGTGACAAATGGGTCTCAGGGGGTCGATTATGTATCTTTTAAAAAAGTAAAAATATGAAAGATGAGCAGATTTACTAGAATATTTGTAATTTCATTGGTCAACACCTAGTAAATTTGCTCACTTTTCACATTTTTACTCTTTTAAAAGATGCATAGGGTACGTTTCATTTAACGCTCGCAATGCTCGCATCGTTAGCCCTTGTTTAATATTTGATGAACAACAAGGATGAAATGATTCCACGAGCATTGTGAACGTAAAAAGCATGGAATGTACCTATAATCGACTTCCAGGAATGTGTGTGTGACAAATATAATGGGACAATATGCGTCGCGAAAGTTTCTATTAAAATTTTATTGAATTTTATTTTCTAAGCAGTTTACATGAAAACGCATCAATGACGATAATGATGCGACTTACTTTCTTTAATATTCCTGTTAATATTTCATCTTTCGTAAATTCATGTAAACGGTTTAGAAAATCAAATTCGATAAAATTTTAATAGAAACTTTTGCGACGCACATTGTCCCATTATATTTGTCACACACACATGTTCCTGGGAGTCGATTTTGGATGCGTTCCATTTTACGCTCGCAACGCTCGTGGAATCATTTCATTCTTGTTGTTCATCAAATATTAAACAAGGACCAACAATGCCCACGAGCATTGCGAGCGTTAAATGAAATGTACCCTACGTATCTTTTAAAAGAGTAAAAATGTGAAAGGTGAGCAAATTTACTAGGTGTTGACCAATGAAATTACAAATATTCTAGTAAATCTGTTTATCTTTCACATTTTTACTTTTTTAATTTACATTTTTATACATAATCGACCCCCTGAGATAAAGCACCGCGGCCGCCGCGTTTATTTGTTACGCGCGAGAGGAGTGCCGACAACGGGCGTGAATCGAGAAATCTGGTCGAAAATTGCAAATAAATCCCAGCACTGCTCTACAGTATTTATCATTTTATTGTTGTTTCCTCGACTTTAAAATTTAATTTACATAATTTTTCGCATCATAAAACCATTCATTCGAAATGAATGTTGTATATACGAATTTCTTAATTCTAAGCGGGATTGGGTAAAATTCTTATTTAGGTGCATAGTACCAGTAAGAAGCTTCTTTACCAACTGGATCATCTTGTGCAAGTCTGTAATCAACCACAAGGAATTGACCATGTCGCCAGAAAACATGTACGTTAATTGGTGTTTAAAGGAACAGTTACTGTTATTTTTCTTTTTTTGTTAAAGCTTTCCTCGTGATTACATCCCTGTGTGTTTAATTCTTTTAGAAAATAAAGCTTAATTTATATATATTAAGCTTTCAAAAAAAAAAGTTTATAATTAAGCGAGATAGTAAGTGCTTTCATCATTCTTTTATTCAAACTATTCTTTGCATGGAATAAAAATGAGGGATGGTTTTGTACATGCTATTTATAGGGAGTAATATAGAGAAATATGCTTGCTTATGCTATAATGATAATGATATTGATATTGTATAGCCGTATATATAAAGAGCTCGTTAAAATAAAATGTAATGACACTGAGATCGGGACGCATGCAGCATTATTCTAATAATAATTTAACTTATAATTTATTTTCTAGAGCAATTTATATCATTAATTTACATTTTAATATCTGATTTATACAGAGCCAAGATGGACATAGTATTGACAGTCATACTGGCACGAGTGGTAATCCAGCAGCTGATTACAGCGAAGGCGCATCTCACGTATTAGCCGTCATTCATCAGATTCTTGGTCATCATAGAGCATTAGAAGCTCGTTGGCACGCTCGCAAAGTCAAGTTGCATCAACGGCTTGCATTAAAGTATGAAAGTAATAAAACTCGCGTACTGTTGTATCGATAGTAATGCATATAATTATGATTTCCAGATTATTTCAAGAAGACGTGAAACAAGTTCTCGACTGGCTGACAAATCACGGTGAAGTCTTCATTAGGAAAAACACAGGCGTAGGTCGTAATCTGCAGAAAGCACGCGTCTATCAAAAAAGCCATGAACATTTTGAAAATGTTGCTCAGGTGATTTTTTTTATATATACTTAATATATAATCTGTTTACATATAATTATATGTTTTCATTAATGTACTTAATGTTTTTTCCATTTGCAGAACACTTACACAAATGCGACTAAACTTTTGACCGCCGCTGAAGAACTTGCTCACACGGGAGAATGCGCTCCTGATGAAATATATGCAGTGGCACAAGAATTGGAGGCTCACGTTAGTAGCTTTGCAGCGAGAGTTGAGCAACGGCGTCGCAGATTAGATTTGGCAGTAGTATTTTATACTCACGAAAAAGAGGTATTTTATACAGATTATGCCATGTAGGATTGTTTACATTAAATGATACTTTGTAAAACGCGTAGACACTTGTATATCTGTGTATGCATGTGTGCACGATGCTATTTTCAATGTCATTTTGTTTCACAGCTTACCGGTTGGGTAGACGAGTTACGTCAGGAATTGCAGCAGGATGAGGTTGCGGAAAACCTGGAGACGGCAGAAAGACTGTTGGAACAATGCGCGCAGCATAGATCGTCCTGTCTCGAGGCATGTGCTTCGACAATAGCCCAGGGCGAAGCTCTGCTGCAAGAGCTTCGCGAGGCGAACGATGCGCCCGACACAACCGGCTCAATATCAGCAGTGGAATCGGCATTGGATAGATTGGCAAGCTTGAGACAAGAATTGGAAGACTTGTGGGCCACCAAAAAGCTGAGACTGGAACTGTGCCTACGATTACGTGTGTTCGAGCGCGACGCGCTGGAGGCTAGTGGCCAATTGGAGATGTGGGCGCAGGAGCTGCAGGGACCACCGCGAGAGGGTTCGCCCGAGCAGCTGCTACGCGTGCACAACGACGGAGTTGCTCACATGCAGAATACCGCTTTCCAAATTCTGCACCGTGGCCAAGAGTTGGCACAGGTCTTGGAAGAGGCAGGAGTGTGTATTATGGCAGACGGTCAGCATAGCGCGGCGGCGCGGGTGCAGGTGCTTCTCGAGTTTCTGAACGAGAGGGAATTGGACGCGGAGGATCTCGCGGAAATGCGAAGAGTACGGCTGGAGCAGGCTTCTCAATTACTGCAGCTGCAGACGGACGCTTCTCATGTGATTAAGTGGATACGAAACGGTGAGTCGATATTGTTGGCCTCACTGAGGATACCGGACGACTTTGAAGACGCTGACCAATTAGGAAAGGAACATTATCATTTTCAACTCGCGATAACAAACACGCACGCATCCGCCGTGCAAGTGAAACATAAAGCGGACGCTCTGATAAGCGGGAATCATTACGATCCCAAAAGTATCAGGGAGGTCGCGGAGGATGTTACAAAACGATGGCAGCAGTTAGTGACCTGTGCGGAAGAACGACATAAATTAATTACTGCCAGTTTAAACTTTTACAAAACGGTGGACTCGGTACGTTCGGTTCTTGATAGTTTAGAACTACAATACAATGTGGACGACGATTGGTGTGCCGACGGGGAAAAAGCCACCGGAATACCAGCGAACATTACCAGACATCAGGAGCAAAAGGAAGCCTTTCTGAAGGCTTGCACGTTGGTACGACGTACCGGCGAAACGTTCTTAAAGTATATCAATCGTAGTCTGCAATTTTATAGCTATCACTCTAATAGCGCCGGTTCCGCGAACAAAGTCAAAAATATTTTGGAAGAATTAGTCGGTAAGGAAAACAAAGTGCTCGAATATTGGACGCAGCGAAAGAAACGTTTAGATCAATGCCATCAATATGTTCTGTTTGAACGTAGTGCAAAGCAGGCTCTCGAATGGATAAAGGAAACCGGGGAATTGTATTTAGCGACGCATACCAACGTCGGTAAGAATCGCATCGAGAACGAGCAACTATTGCAAGAACACATCGAGTTCAAAGGCGCAGCGAAGGAAACGAGAGAAAGAGTGAAATTGTTGATTCAACTCGCTGACAATTTAGTCGAGAGGGGCCATGCTCATGCCGCGGCGATCAAGCAGGCCGTTGCTGAGGTCGATCAGCGATACAAGGACTTTAGTGCGCGAATGGACTGCTACAAAACTCAAATCGAAGGCGATCTCGGTATCCAACCCGACGAGATACACAGAGATCTCTCTATCGACCGGAATTCGGATCCGTTGCTGGAAGAGAAGATCAAGGGTAAAGATCTGAAGGAATTGAATGAGGAGAAGAGAAGATCTGCACGAAGGAAAGAGTTTATTATGGCTGAACTCTTGCAAACCGAACGTACGTACGTAAAAGACTTGGAAACTTGCATCCGTTGCTTCTTGGATGAGATACGAAATGGAAAGGGAAACGTTCCGGCGGGTTTACAAAATCGGGAATCGATCATTTTTAGTAATATAGAGGAGATACATCAGTTTCACAGCAATGTATTTCTACGCGAGCTAGAAAAGTACGAAACCATGCCGGAAGATGTGGGACATTGTTTTGTAGTGTGGGTGAGTATTATGCGGATATTGAATCAATATTAGGAGCACGTGATTTCCGCAATGACGCATATCGCGTAACGTTCATTTGATTTCAGGCACCTAAATTTGACATGTATGTAACTTACTGTAAGAATAAACCTGAGAGCAATCAACTATTAATAACACACAGTGGAACGTGGTTTGAGGAATTGCAGAGAAAGCATAGAGTAGAACATCCTATCGCTGCATATCTAATCAAACCTGTACAGAGAATTACTAAGTATCAGCTGCTACTTAAGGACTTACAGGTATTGCATATACATCTCATAAGCTTGTGATATAATTTTAAATCGATCGAATACACATTTTCTCCTTTTTTTCCAGGCTTGTTGCCAAGAAGGACAGGGCGAAATAAAAGAGGGATTAGAAGTGATGTTAAATGTGCCTAAAAAAGCTAACGATGCCTTACATTTAAGTCTACTGGAAGGTTGCGACGTTAGTATAGATGCGCTCGGTGACGTTGTATTACAAGATTCATTCACAGTATGGGACCCAAAACAGTTGATCAGGAAAGGAAGAGATCGTCACATATTTCTTTTCGAATTATATCTTCTCTTTACAAAGGAAGTGAAGGATTCTGCAGGAAAGGTTTGTAATAGTTTTATTTTTTTAAACTTTTTTTTTATATTAAATGAAATTATATCAATAATGTCAATACCACGTCGTGTCTAGGTGAAATACGTTTATAAAAATCGCTTGCTGACCTCCGAGTTGGGCGTGACCGAGCATATTGAAGGCGACGAATGTAAATTCGCGGTGTGGACAGGACGGGCACCAACTAGTGACACGCGCGTAGTGTTACGGGCAAACTCGATGGACGCGAAGCAGCTGTGGGTGATGCGGCTACGCGAGGTGATACAGGAGACCTTCTTGGGCAAGAACATGCCCAAGAGCCCCGCTAAAAAGAGCTCCAGTCAACGTTCCAGCAGAGATCTGGAAGAATGCGCATCCTTGGATGAGAGCGTGGAGAATCTCGATAGAAATTCCTTGGCATCCTTCGGTTCGACTAATACTACTGATTCTGATAAGGTAATGTGTAATCTTTATCTGTAGATTTTTAAATATTAAAATTTTTATATGTTTATTTTTATGAAAACATGAGATAAAACTATAAAAATACATAAGATTTTGCTTTAAAAATGGAATTTGATAAAAATTGTGATTTTTATTATTGCATGAAAAAAATTAAACTAAAAAAAATTATATTTTATTTAAACGTTATATAGAAGTATTTTATGATATAATTAATTTTTGACAATTTTTTATTTATAAGAAAAAATGGAACAATTTACAATTGTTTTAAATTTAAATGAAGCGGACGATTATCATTTTTATTTCTTTAAATCAAATTTTTTTAGCTTTAAAGATCATTAAATATACTTTCATGTGTGTCTATCTAATATAAAATTATCGTTAGTTTATCGTTATTAGTTATCGTCCAACATCGTTTCTGCATACTTTTCGGAGAATTTTCAGTATGTTACACGGCTAATGATCCCTATCCGTTTTTATTTCAAAGATATATATAGAACTGCTTCAGATATATATAGAGCTAGAAGTTTCTCTAAGACAATGATTCATCGGTGATTACTACATTGCTCTAATCTCATATTTGTCTCAGCTCTCAGCGAATTTATCGCTTTTTGATGATATTTTTGTAGCAATAATAACTTTAATTCGTCTTTTGTTAGGTACTATTATTAGGAAATAGCATGAAAAAGTATATATATGATCTTTCAAGTTATATAAAATATTTTAATGCAAAATCATTAAAAAGTTTGATTAAGATAAAGATAATTGTCCATGCGTTTTGCAAACTATATTATACAAATGGTATTATAAACGTAAACAATTACAATTCACAATTAAACTCCTTTTTTCTTAATTGTTGCATATATTTGCATGTATAAAGATAGTTTTAATTACTTTAAAAACGTGCAAGGTATACAATTTGTACATCTCTAATTATTGGATTATTTATGCCTCGATATTATTTAATATTTAAAATTATTGGATTATTTATGCCTCGATATTTCTCTTTTTAAAGCAAAATCAAAATAATCCGTGAATAACAGAGATAGATCCATGGGAACATCTTGCGTAAAGAGCACGGTTGCTTATTATTTTTTATCCGCCCTTCGTACCTTCGACCTTTACATTCATCTTCCTGTAAATATCCTGTATTTTTCCAGCACTCATAAAAATTGGATTCTCGCTAGTTCTCAAAACGATCCTCTTCCGAATCGCTATTGGTTCCGAATGCGCTGTACGATCCATCTGGTTTTCTCGCGAGTTCGTCCCCCTGCGGCAGGGATGGCAGTACGACACGGGGAAGGTCGCGGAGGCCAGTACTCGCGCAGGGCTGGGTGGGGCGCATGAGTTGGGTTGGGTTAGTTATAATCTCGTCACTCCGCACGGTCGCGGGAGGCCGACGATCAGTACGGGCGCGACTCCCGGGTCGGATGGATCCACTTAGGGGTCTAGTGTTGATCGCGAGACGTTGGGCGAATCGGTAAAGCCCTGATCTTCTTGCCGAGGGTAGGAGAAAGACAGAGTGAGAGAGGGAAGAAGAAAGAAGAGGGAGAGAAAAAAAATACGAAAACGGACCAGCGTACCGTCGACGATGGCGGACGCACCGCGCATCGTTGCGCGCTCGAGGATGTGCCCCATGAATGATAGCGCGCTGGCCGCCGCCACCACGTCGTTCCTACCCTTCTGCTGCACACCGCGGTCGCGCTCGCGCGTCTGAAGACCGTAACCGCAGGGGGCCCGATCGGTAGCGCCGGGTGGGAGGGGGGGCGAGACCCCCTTTTTTTTATCATGACGTCACCGGCCGGGAAACCGGCGACGATCGCCCAGAAGGCGCGCAGAAAGATCTCCCTGCCGTGGTTCCGCCAGGGCTCCGCGGCACCGCCGCACGTGACCCTCTCCAGGCAGCACACCATCGATACGCCGAGCTCGTTCCAGGCCCGACTTCTGCGCCGTCAACCCTCCCTGACCCAGGTACCGCCGCGATGTCCGCGAGCCCTCCCTGGACGGTTCTCTCGGATCATCTCGTTTTCTCTTACTTTTTTTTCATCCCTCGCGAGTCACAGTACTCGGCTCTTCCTGATCGCAACCGGCAAACGGAAGATCGGTGTTAACGCGGTGGTGGTGTCTCCTCTCGCAGAAGAGATCGTCACGATGGATGGAGTTTCAATAAACAGAGCGCGCCCCCCTCTTTCGGAACTACGAAAATAGGTACACCGGATGTTGGGAGTCGAAACCGTGAGAATCGTCGTGACCGAAGTTGCCTGGAAATTCGCATAGAAGGGCATTGATGATTTCCACGAGCGAGTATCGCGGAATGTCGAAGCAATCGCGATAACGTAATCTTTTCCCACGTTTCTTTATCACTCTATATTTTTTCCCCTCTTTCTTCACCTTGGTGGATCGTGCGCGGCGCGATGCGATGCGGAGCGGAGTGGAGCGGAGCAGCGCGAGTTAACGACGTCGCGAGAGAACTTGGCACGTGGAAAATTCTATTTTGGATCGCGGAATGTACGAAAATCGGGCGAACCATCGGGCGGGACCATTCGGACGGCCCACGTCGGGCGAACAATTGCGCGTCTCTCGCGCGCGACGAAAGAGAAAGAGGCAGAAAGAGTGAGAGAGCGATGGAGGGGTCAGTTGTTGTTGGTTGAAACGCAGGGTAAACGTGCATGCTCGGTCCAATATAAAATACACGCACACGCGCGGTATTTATAGCAACGTCAAAGTACCGCGGTGTCGTGACATTAGCTATTTTCAAAACGCCGGAATCCGCGTGCGTTTTAAAAGCGTCGTCGCGGAAGGGCGGATGCGCGCGCGCGCACGCATACAAGGGATGAAGAAAGAGAGAGAGAGCGAGAGATACCCGGTGACACTGATCCGACGATCAGACTCAACCGGGCGTCAGTAATCGGATCTCTGGAACTCGCTCCGTCGATCCGCAAATTCAAAGACAATCGGTCTTTCGCGCAGCGAGAGCGAAAGAGGGTGAGAAGATGAGAGCGAGAGGGCGAGAGCGAGCCCTCGGCCGCGCGACGGAGAGGACGATCGTATCGACCCGTCTACGCTTGCGTAAGCACGAGAGGGCAGGCTCTCTTCTCTTCCTCTTCGCTTTGCTTCCCTCTGCTTTCGGTTTCGCCCGCACCCACCCTGCACCCTTTCCTGCGCCCCGCGACGCCGCGACCGCCGTCGCCACCGCCGCTTTCACGCACGCGCGCACACAGACACCGCGCGCACTCCGCTAATTATTCCATTTCTATATTCGCCCCCCTCCTCCTCCCCCTCCCCCTCGCCCTGCTCCGCGCTGCCCTGGTCGCCGTGCGTGAATCGCCAACGTACGTCGACCGTGAATCGCGCGACCCGACCCTTCCCTCCCCTCCCGCCGCAATGTGCCGCGGAATCTATTGAGAATCCCCGATGCATGCCTTTCAGACCGGAGTCGTCGAGATGACGTGGGTGGTCGCCGATCATATGGCCGCGCCGGGCTCGAGGGAGCTCAGCGTGACGAAAGGGCAGCAGGTCGAGGTACTGGAGAACGGTAGCGCCAATCCCGGCACCACCGGCAGCGGCAGCGTGGCCAATGTCGGCGAATGGACCCTGGTGCGTCTGCCACTCACGCCTGGACAGGCCGAGCCCGCCGCGGAGGGTCTGGTGCCCACCAGCGCCCTGAAACAGCCGCCGACCGCTTCCTGCAAAACTTCGCCGTCCAGAAAAGCGTCCACCCAGCAGCAACAGCAGCAGCAACAGCAATCGCACCAACATCAACATCATCATCCGTACCATCAGCAGCAGATCAGTCAAGCAATCGTCCAAACGCAGCAGCAAACTGCCGTCACGTCGATCACCGCCAATACGTTGCCGCAGGCCTGTTGCGTCGCTGGCGTCCCGCCGACGACGCAGCAGGCGTCCTCGTTGACCGCGCTGACGTCCGCGGTGCTCTCGCCGATGCTGTCGGAGGATGCGGGTAAGTGAAAGAGGAATCGCTCGCGCTCGGTTTTCCCATTCGCGAGTACACGCGACGCTGCAAAAAGTAGCGGTGTATTATCGCGCGGCGAGCGAAGAAATATAAAAACCGGAACGGCGGCAGGCGAATCAATGAACTGCAGGAAGTCGGTGAACCGCAAATCGACACGAAGCCCGATGACGCGATCGCGCGCACCACGCCTCTTATCAATTCCGATAACTGTAAGATAAATCGCAACAATTTTAGGACGGTCTGAAGTAACAGTTGACCCTTTTGATTAACAGAGAACATCGGAAGCGACGGTAGTGGATCAACTAGTACAAATTCACCCGGCAACAAAAGACGGGTTTTCAGCGGGTGAGCATTCCGTAGAAACTTTCGCGTATAAATGCCCTCGCGCGCTTATCTTGAAATGTCATACGTGCAACGATAATCACGTATCATGGTCGAGCATTTCTGTTTATAGACGGAAGTGGCTCCCACCTTCTTTACGCAAACTTAGCCAAGGTAAAGTCGAGAAAACCAATACGGCCGTGCCGACGTCATCGCCTCCTTTGATTGGGCCGTCTTTGAAGAAAAGCGGCTCGGACAAACGCTTTAAATTACCGAGCGGCATCGAGCACAATCGGCCCGATAAGACGGTATTCGAGGCCGAGACCGAGGTACAGGAGGGCGAAGAGGTCAGCAAGGAAGAGGAGGGCGAGGAGCAGCAAGAGGTGGAGGTGGACGTGGACGCGGATGCGGACGTTACGGAGAGCGATGATACTGCGGTGACGAGTTTGCAGGAGCAGAACGGTGGCGAAGATGCCGACGATGACCTTGAACTTCCACCTCCGATGAAGCCTATAACCGAACCGATACTTGTGGCCACCGCGAATGGTCCATCAGGGTCCACGATACCGAGCGACGTGCCCGGGAAACGAGTGAGTGTTCGGCTGTCCCTTATTTCTCATAAGTATTCGATTACGCTTGTAACCGTTTTATCTTATAGTCCGCCAGTCTGTCGGAACGCACGACAAAGATTCTCGATGGCGGCGCGACAACAGCTGATCTCTCGGAGATCGAACAGATCGTCAAGGAGAGAATGGTAAGTTGACGTTACGTGCACAAATCTGTGCATTATATAAAGTACTACGCGTATCATTAACAGGAGCAACATACAGAAAATCAGGAGAGGCATAGTCTCATGCGAACCCCTAACGGAAAATCGTTGAACAACGAGGAAGAGTATATTAACGCGACTATTAACGCGGTCGTTTCCGAGGAGTCGGATCCGGAGAGTACTGCGATCGCAAAGCGGCAGTTTGTTATTCGTGAGCTGGTGGATACCGAGAGAGATTACGTCAATGACTTAAAGGAGATAGTCGAAGGTTATATGGCACTAATGCGAAATCCCGAGTGCGAGATCCCTTTACCGGAAGATCTGCGCGCTGGGAAAGATAAGATGGTTTTCGGTAATATAGAGGCTATCTACGAGTGGCATAGAGAGTGAGTCGGATCGACCGTCTTGAATTTTTTTTTTTTTTTTAATCGTTTACGCTTTACATCAATCATTTTCCTGCTTTCAGCTTTTTCCTCAAAGCTTTGGAACGTTGTTTGGAACGTCCTGAAGAGCTCGGACCTCTCTTTAAACGTTACGAGCGAAAGTTACACATGTATGTGGTTTATTGTCAGAACAAGCCCGTTTCGGAATACATTGTGTCCGAGCATATAGATACTTACTTTGAGGTAATCAGTAAGATCGATGAGTGGCTACGCATAAAACGAAAACATTTAAACAAAGAGGCGTGTGTATGTTGTAGGAACTTAGACAAAAACTTGGGCATCGTTTGCAACTCTGCGACTTGCTGATCAAGCCCGTACAAAGGATTACAAAATATCAACTTCTTCTACGGGAGGCACTGCGCCTCACTGAGCGAACTCAAAGGTTATCGGAAATCGAAGGCCTCAGAGCGGCGGCTCATGTCATGCGAGTTATTCCTAAAGCTGCAAACGATATGATGGACGTTGGGAGATTACAAGGTTTCGACGTGAGTATTGCTTTTTTTCACCCGCTCGTGTTTTTACGTGCTAAAAACATTCTCGAAAATCCGTTACGTTTAACTTTCTTCAGGGTAAAATTACGGCGCAAGGGAAACTCCTACTGCATGGCCCGCTTCTGGTATCGGAAATATCAAACGTATCGACGAGAGGAAGGGAATGGCAAGTGTTTCTCTTCGAGCAAAATATCATCTTTAGCGAAACTGTCGGCAAGAAAACGCAATTCACCAATCCTGTCTACATATATAAAGCACATATTCAGGTAAGGTCACTCATTAATTCGTTCTCATTTTTCATCCGACTATCTTTATTTTTTTAAAAGAAGGAAATATCGTTACGTTATCGGATCGATGTATACTGCATGTAGGTAAACAAAATGAGTCTTGAAGATTCGAATGACGATCCAGAGAAGTTTATCATCCGGTCGACGGATCCCCGAAACCCTGGGCTGGGATTCTCTTGTAGCATAGCTGAAGAAAATAGTGGACCGCGCAGGCAGGAATGGGTAGATACCATCACTGCCATCCTGCAAACTCAGCGCGACTTCCTGAAGGCGATACAATCACCAATTGCCTACCAGAAGGAACTTACCAAAGACCCACTGTAAGCGTCTCTAACACATTGACTTACACACTGACTCTCTTTTAATATCCGATCTGTGAATATTCGTTCCGACATATTTTTGTATATTTTATATAAAAAGAAGATACAATCGCCGTAAGAGCTAGATAATCGTTAGTCGTATCCTAAAGAAAAAAAAAAAAAAAAAAAAAAACCATCGCCTGCTTTCCTCTGCGCCCTGCAGCTCCATTTTCACCTTTGTCGAAAATTAACTATTTTCCACCGTTTCGATATATCTTGACGCCTACATTGTTATTAATATCACATGCTAAAAGATATTTGCACGTATCCAGTTATTTGTCTCACATTCCTTTTCTGGATTACCTTTATATCCGATGACGATATCTTGCTTTCGTAGTACAGAGGAAACGATAACGATGCAGTATTCAACTATATTTCCGCGCAGGAGCTTAAAGAGTATCTATAAATACACACAACACAGTAATTACACTTGAAAACTTACACTTCTCTATCGGCTTAATAAAAAATAAAAAAACAAAAAATACATACACTTTGTACAGAAGAGTATGTGCAGGGTGTCTCAAAAGTTCTGCATTATTTTTTAATGACATCGCTGGACGGATTTGGAAGTGATATCTCCTTAGCGAGAGGCGACTGAGCAGCGACAAAATTAAATTTTCCGATATTAAATATCTACACATGACTGGATATTTTTAAAAAATTATCGTTAAGGTAATATCGCTTCTAAATTTTTGCAAAAGGCCGTCATTAAAAAAAAACGATGCGCGAGCTTTGGAACATACAAATATATAAATATATATCTTTTCATATTCGATGACGTCTCGGAACGATTGTAGACCTCAACTATCGCTCTGTATCAGATATATACGGAAGTATATACTTTAGTGTTTTAGATCAGTGCTGGGATTTATTTGTATCTTTCGGCCAGATTTCTCGACTCACGCCCGCTGCCCCAATTTTGCCCCAATCTCGTAACAAATAAACGCGGCGACCGCGGCGAAATAGCCGTGCGCCGATAATCGAGTCAGATGTCGAATATTTGCGAATAAGTGACAAAGTTGTAGACTCCAAATGAAAATACGAACACGATAGTCGAATCAAGTTTGATTCTTCATCTTTATTAATGGTTATATCAACTTCGAATACTCCAGGAGCTGGGAACCAAAGAATTTACCTGAATCTGAACCTGAACTTGAACGTGAACCTGAACCTGCGGCAACCGCGGCGCTTTATCTCAGGCACGTGCTTGTGACAAATATAATGGGACAATATGCATCGCGAAAGTTTATTATAATTTTATTGAATTTGATTTTCTAAGCCGTTTACATGAATTTACGAGAGATGAAATATTAACAGGAATATTGGAGGAAGTAGTTTGCATCATTATCTTCACTGATGCGAACTATTGTCTCTAATATTCCTATTAATATTTCATCTCTCATAAATTCATGTAAACGGCTTAGAAAATTAAATTCGATAAAATTATAATAGAAACTTTTGCGACGCATATTGTCCCATTATATTTGTCATACGCACGTGTCTGAAATAAGCGTTGCGGTCGCCGCGTTTATTTGCGAGCGGTAGGAATCCCCGCAGCGGGCATGAGAAATCGAAAAGTCGAGAAATCTGGCCGAAGGTTACAAATAAATCTCAGTATTGTTTTAGATTGCCACGAGCATGCGAGAGTTAACGCTCTTTTTATCGTTTAATGGATCAAAATCTACTCTCATCCTGTTCCTTAACGTATACTACTCTTCTAGACTCGACTATCTGGTCCCAGGAGCCTATAAACGTGTATTAATCCGTTCCAATGCGCATGCATTATGCGTGCATGTATTGTATGCATATACATATGCACCAACAATGGGGGCGTATTTTGTTGTTTACGTGCGTTTACATCTCTACACACACATGCGACTTATAACGATATGACGATATACAGAAGAAACGCGCTACGAGAAAGAGAGAGAGAGAGAGAGTGCGATGTATTAATAACGTAATAATATATGAAGATATGCAATATATATATATTTATAATAATTTTAATAACGTTTACAAAAACATGCGCGCGCGCACGTATCTATGGACCGATTGTGGCGTAACAGTATACTGTGTATATATATATATTAATGCGCGACACTGGAGGACAGTCCGAAGCAAAGCTATAATTGACCCGCGAATCGTAAAAATTTTGTCTAGAATAAATTGTAAATTGATGATTAAGATCGAGTGATTGTGATATGCATTCCTTATCCTTGTTTATTATCTAATACAGCCTTATCCTTGTTTATTATCTAATACGCTCAGCCCGACTAACCAGCTTCTTTTCTTATAATTTCATCAAGAACACAGTACTGCGGGAAGCAAGTCCAAGTGTATCTACCACGTTCACAACCAACCAACCAACCACCTACCTACCTTGCCATCATACGTTGCTATTAAGCACACACTCATCTATTCTTCGACACGTCCGAAAGATCCAACTTGCTGGCGACGTCGGCTTCCTTCGTACATCCTGGCTCATGTCGAGACTCGTTCCTATCGATCGCTCCGAGATTCCGAATCGGAAGTCCACGAGATGTTTTTCCCTGAAAGATGTTTTTCTTTTTTTAATATTTTATGGTTTTTAAACTACTGCGGGCGTATCGAAGTGCGCGAGTCTCGACGCGTAGTACTGTGTCTTGGATTTCATTTATGATTTGCTGGCGTACAGCCGTGCCACCGTCACCGCCACCACTACCAGCACGTCCGAACCTGTACGAGCAACCGTGTCGGTTCCTCCGACGCTGATCGTCTCCGGGTCGACGAACAAGGGTAACGACCACAGGACGAGTCAACCGTTGCAGCGCTCGCAAACCGGGGGATTGGAATGCGTGCAACCGCGTACGCCCAGCCCGACAAAGAGTAGGCTTACCTTCCTGGAGGGATTTAAGAATACTCTACGCACCCGCTCGCCGATTCGCAACAATTCCATCCCGGTGAGCCAATCCTGATTAACATAGCCTTTACCAATTTTAGCCGACATTTACGCGTACGTTATCACCCGTGTCAATTCTTGATGATTGCAGCAAAGGGGCTCTTCCTCTTCTTCTTGATGCCTGTCGCTATCTACCGCTATCTATCGCATTATCTTCTGTCGGTGCGACGATTGTTATACTTCTATCATTAAACAACTCTGTCGACTACTCTGAACGATCCACGAAATGCCACGTCATAAGCCATTACGTATCTTCTTAATTTGTGTAACGAGACCTCATACAGACGTAAAGCAAATACGCACACGTACACATCTACGAGGGATAATCACTAGTGAAAAATGGAAAGAAACTCCGAGACCTCTTGTAACGAATGACTTTTGATTCTGCAAACTCCGTTATCGCTTCTAACACCTTTTTACTCACTTATATACTGTGTGTACTACACCACACTGCTGATTTCCACCGCTGTTCACCAAACGTTATCGCTAGCACTCCACAGAATCGTCGCAATCGATACCGCCTCTGTAACAACTACTCTACTCCGCTGCTATACTGCTGATTCTGTCAAAAGCCAATGCTACTACTAAGCTGTTATTTCTTCCCTTATCGGGATCGTTACTACTATCGTTATTGCTGCTACCATCGCTGCTGGAAGCTCTTCCTGGAAGTCCAACTTCCTGTCGCATTCTGGGTGAATACGGAACGGGGCGTAGCGACCGCAAGTTGCATGAAAGATACGCTTAAAACAACGTTCAAGACGAATGTTCGAGAAGACTTTTGTAACAAAGGGACTTCCTTAGGTCGTTCCAGGTGCACGCGTAAGATTGGCTGCGGATTGGGGAAAGTTACATGCCGGAGACGAGCTTGTTGTCTCACACCTCGATGGCCCGGGCTTGGTGGTATCTCCCGTGAATACCAAGGACGAGTTATGGATCCCGGCGAGTCTTATTCCGAACTCGGCGATCAGCCGGGCGTGGTCGTTTCGACCGCGCAAGATCGATCTCACGAGATGCCACGTCGCCGATTCTCGGGAGTCGGCCACAGCGATGACGACCGAGGACAAAACGCCGGCTATTCTGAGCAGTCCGACGTCGATTCGCGCAATCGTCGGTGAAGTCGTCAGACTCTCCGTCGAGACGCACAACGCGGACAATGCGGCCGTCAGCTGGAGGAAGGAGGGCGAAAATCTGTGTATAAGAGAGAATGATCGGTATCAGTTCCAGCGAAGCGCGGGCTTCGTGTACTTGCAAATCACCAGTTGCCGAGCCTCGGACTCCGGGATATATCACTGTCAGCTAAAAGGCGAGACGGGCTCTTGCTGCGTGGGAATTTCTCTCTTCGTCGTAGGTATGTTAATCAAAGACCCCGATAGAAGAAGTGCATTCTGCGCAACAAAAAGCAACGCCTATTTCTTTTTAATATTTGTAACAATCAAAATTTAAAAAATGCAATAATAAAAAGAAAAACGATATTTTAAATATAATACATTAGTAAAATACATTTCTTAATTTTTTTTATTTATTATAGATACTTCAACAAAAATTAGATATGGTCTTTTTTATCGCACTGGATGTATCACGATAATTATGGATGTATTGTTAAACACTGATTGTGTTTCAGGTGGGAAGAGTAGCACTTCTGTGCGCGTTTTAGGATGCTCGAAGGTAGAGATCGATTGGGACAGGCAGGAGATTGGTGGTGCATTTTGCAGCATAGAATGTAGAACTTTACCATCGCAGCAATGGGTGCCGATGTCGAAGCAGGCCAACGAGCCGCCCGTTTTGCTGGACGTGTCGATGGACGCATCGTATAGTTTTCGGGTGGTGGGTGACGACGGGAGAACGACCTCGCCATCCATCGTGGTGACCCTGTCGCGATCAGAGACAGGTGGTGGCGCGGAATGGGAAGCGAAGCAGTTCGTCGGCAGGTACTTGGAGCTGGACGAGCTGGGTAACGGTAGATTCGGCACCGTCCGTCGCGCCAGAGACAAGGGCACCGGTCAGGAGGTGGCACTCAAGCAGATTCCGCGACACAAACAGTCGAGGCTGCTGACGCGCGCGGAATACGATGTGCTGGCCTCCACTCATCACGCCAACATCGTCAGGGCATTTGCCTTGTTCGAGAACGCGCCTCGACCCGGGGTGGACACCATCGTTCTGGAACTGTAAATAATATATTCGCCACGACGTCTCGAATATGTTAAACAAATATATTAAACAGCGCCCCTCCTTGTTGCAGGGTCAGAGGCCCGATGCTGTTTGCATACCTAAGCGAGAAAACGGAATACACCGAGGCGACGGCGACGCGATACACTTGTCAGCTGTTGTCCGCGTTGCGCTGGCTGCACCGTCGCGGCCGGGCGCATCTGGACGTGAAGCCGGAGAATGTCCTCGTCGATCACGAGACGGATCAGGTGAAGGTAATAGATCTGGGGGAAGCGGTCAGAGCTCCCATCGACGAAATTGTGCCGCCCCCCGCCGATCTGGAGTTCGCGGCGCCGGAGTCGGTGTTAGGTAGACCGACCGGTTCTTACACGGATATGTGGGCCGTCGGCGTTTTTATTTATGTTTTGCTAAGGTATTCTGCCTGAAATTACTTATTTATTATCTTATTTCTTTTTATCACATCGTTTACCCGTGTCTTATATCTGTGTCTTACCCATCTCTGAATATCGTAGTGGATTGTCGCCGTTTCTGGATGACTCCGTAGAAGAAACCACCGCCAATATTCTCAAATGCGATTTTTGTTTTCCCGATGAATATTTCGAGACGATATCCAGCGATGCGAAGGAACTCTTAGGAAGATTATTGTGCCTGCGTGGTGAGGATCGAGTGAACGCAGAGATCTGTCTTGGTTCGCCGTGGTTAAAAGTAATAAACTCATACTTGATAATTCTCCCTGTTTTTAAACAATAATTTATTATATTATGACGTCGATATTGCATTGAAATTTAATGAGATATTTATTTTGTTTTTGTTAGATATCAACTGGCGCTACCATACCGTCCACTAGAATGGTCGCATTTATAGAACGTCGTGCACACTGTCTTACATTGCGTCAAGATCATAATGACAGTTTTTATTCTTAAGATTAACATATGCAGTAAGCATGTTACTTAAAAAATACATGACAAATTTATATATGTAAATAGCAAAATATACTTGAATGTTTAACTGTTGATGCCTCCTTTAAATTCCGATATATCGATTTATAAAAAAATGTTCCGATTTTTTCTTTATTTCATGAAAATTCTCTCCACTTTAAATTTTTATGAGTACTAAATTAGATTTAAAAAATTTGAGGTTTATTAAAATCCGTTCTTTATAATCGAACTGGTATTTTTTTCTCTCGATCCTTTTTTTTCCAAGTAACAGATATATATGCAAGAAAAGGGATTGTAATGCAATCTAATGCAGCAATAAAAAATTAATCTATTGGCTACATGTAATGAAAAAAAAAACAGTTCAGTAAAGCATTCGATCATTATTTATTATAATTTGTTTACATTCAGCGAATAATTATATCTCTCTGCTAACATAATTTTAATTTCAGTTTAACTTTTTTCATCTCTTGAGTTTTGAGAATTATGTTTTGTTAATGCAAATTAATTTCAGTTTAACTTGCTCTGTATTTTCTTTTAATTTAAAAAAATGGGAAAAAATAAGTTAAAACGAGATTAAACTTATTTTATTATTAATGTCTTTATTTATTAGTAAAAATGTCATGGACATAAATGTTTATTGAGCTACTTCTGCTGAACACAGCAAATCTAGTTAATTACTGGGAATATATTATTGCATTTCTATAGTAATTTCCTAGATTTTATGTGAGCTAGCACGAGAATACGCATGCCTATCACTATCCGACGTGCAACATGACCAACATGGCTGTTCTTGTACCTCGCAGGCTTGAGCAGGCTCGAGGTGATTGTATACGTGAAAAAACAAGATGATCCTCCAGTGAATCAGCACGGCGAGTGAGCATTCTGCTGATAGTCTAATCGCACGAACGGCAGGACTCGCCTGGATTTGCCGTTTTAACCAAAGATCCCGCAAGTCTATATAAAGTACTGTAAAAAGAATTGACGTACGTCTGACACTGTTTTTGAACTACCCCCGAAATTTATTACTTTTTTTTTCTATACACATGAATCACACAAATTTGTCATTATTGTTATACTTTGGAACCAACTATGAAAATATTTTCTTATTTTTACGTGGATGGTTGATTGTAAACTTTATGTATTTCGTTATAAGTTACACTTGAAAATTGGCTAATAATTAATTGAAAATTGCTTAATCTATGAGATCCATAAGCAGTTTTTATTCTGTTAAAGTTAAATTTGCATATTTGGTAATTATTGCCTACAATTTTAAGCAAACGATTTATGTATGATAGATTATATGAAAAACATATGTGATATAGAGCTTTAATCTCTGTACAGTTAATTACTTCTGATAGAGCTTAGTTATTACTGAACAATTTATAATACATGGAAAAGATCTATTTTAATCTAAAAAAATATTACTTATTTTCATACAGATATTTTTTGAAAAATGTATAAAAAGTGTTACAGTAATATTTTATATAATAAACTATGTATATATGTAAATTCGGTATAATTATTATCAAATAAGTTTTAATAGTCTGTTATTTTTGTTAGTTTAAGATGGTGAAGTTATATGCACTGACCGTTCTGTACAAAAGTCCTACGTCGGCGACGACACTGAAGGCTGCTTACGACGTAGAGTCATTCTCATTTTTTCAAAAAAACAGTATTAAGGAGTTCATGTGTTTCGTCAGTAAAACCATTGTGGAAAGGACGCAGACGTGTGCCAGACAGAGCGTCAAGGAAGGCGGTAACTATGACTGGATTATAATTTCCAATGAACTTATTGCAGGCATTATTATGACATTTGATTCTCTGCAGAATATATGTGCCATGTATACGTGCGAGCCGACAATCTCGCCGCGGTTCTTATCTCGGATCATGAGTATCCCAGGAGAGTGGCACACACTCTAATCACAAAGGTGATGGACGAATTTGCCGTGAAGAACCTACCATCAGCATGGCCCACACTGAGAGAGGCCACCGCTGACTTTCCACAGATTAATATGTATCTAGCCAAGTATCAGAATCCAGTCGAGGCAGACGCGCTAACAAAAATGCAGAATGATCTAGACGAGACAAAAATTATTTTGGTAAGTGATTCAATTTCACCATTTTTTCTCTCTGGTTTGCTTAAGAAATTTCTAAGGAACGCGATTTACTTAATCCGTTAAGCAAAATATTCGTTTATATATGTAATACAAGTACTCAAAATTTTTGTATTTTCTTTTTACTAGCACAATACCTTAGAGGCAGTGCTGCAAAGGGGAGAGAAGCTGGACGATCTGGTTTCCAAATCAGAAGGGCTCAGCGCTCAGTCGAAGGCGTTTTACAAGACCGCACGGAAAACTAATTCTTGCTGTAGTTTAGCTCCTTAAAGGTTTTCTTATATTTTTTTGTTTAGCGAGTTTCGCCGCTTCAATATTTCGATAAATGTGACTTTATAATCATTGCGGTATAGAAACGCAAATGAATATTTATATGATTCGTGGAAGGAGTGATATGCAGAAAATGGGAGGGAAGGATCGAGAAGAGGAAAATTTAGTAAAGAAAGAGATAACGGAGAAATATGGAAGATATTGATCTACCCAGATTTTTTCAATGGAACATGTATATTAATTCAATGAATTTCTAGTTGAATTACGGGCGAAAGCAAACCACTGCCGGTTCCTCCCAGTTAAGTGGAATTTTTTATAGGAATGTTACACGCCCGTGAAATTCATCTACTCGCGAGAAACGGTCCTAAAGAATTGCATATGAGATTTACTTCCGAGATGAGTTTCGCGCGAGGGGAAACTACTACCGTAATGGAATTCCCTCAGTGTCAAAATATCGCCTTAAACACATTCCGAATGTTAATCGTGCCCTTTTATGAAAAAGACGCCGGTGCAGCGCGAGGTTTATCGTAACAGCCTCGCAGGTCGATAAATGCGATGCGATAAGGAGTATCTGCAATTGGACAAACGTCTCTGTTCAAACAATTAGGTTCCAGTCTAATATGATCAGCATAAAATAATCAAAAAAGTCTTTGACGAATGGAATTTTTGTAATTGCTGGAAATAATTTTATGTCTTGTGCGATTTTACTATAGTTATGTTGAAAAGTCATCCATATTATAATATTCAAACGGGAAAATATGGCATAGATTTTTCAAGAAGGTTGTCTAACATTTTATTTAATATAACATACGCAAACCAATCCTTATCCTTTTTAACATGGATAACAATTTATATATAATGAATTTATATATCATGAATGAAACCAAAATGATTATCAATGTTTATTACATTATATATTTCATCCAGTTGATCAATAGACGATAAGACTTACGATTTGTCATTTGAATTTCAACATAAGTAAAACTCTAATGATGTGTCTTGACAAAAAGAAAATATATTCTATGTATAATATTTAAGTGACGATTGTAATCTTTATACTATGTATGTTGAAGACTATAATGAGCCAGTAAATATATATTAATATATTTTCAAATGTTAATATTGATATGATGTATTCATAAAAAATAATTATATATAGAACAAGTCATAATTGTGTTGAAATAGATTTATTTAAATATATATATATATATATTAAAGCAACGCGCAAATAAACAGGATTGTTGCCACTTACTGCATCAACATTTAACAATATATATTTTTAACGAATGTAGATTTAAAATACACTAAAATTACGGGAATATATTTAAAATTATATCAACAAAAATGCTTTATTATTACAAAATGTATCATTGAAATGAAAAAAAAAAAATCAGTGAGAGTGAAGGCATTCCCCGATTGAAAGTAAAATTTATTTTTACTTCAATTACTGTTTACACAAGCTCTATTTTTTCCTATACATATATATTGATTTTCTCGTTCTCACTGCATCGAACATGCGGCCTTGAGTTTCTTCATTTCTTCAACTAATACATCCACCTCGCGTGCATTGGTTCTTAGAGTTTTCAAATAAAAAGGCTTTTCTTTTTTCCACAAAATATTCATTATTGAGTCTCCGAATTTAGGATTAAATCCTTTGGCGTATTCAGATCCAGGTTCCTGTAATGAAATTAATAATTACATACAACAAACTTCTAAACTAGAAGACTCAATTTTTTTAGTCGCTTCCTATAATTTAATTGTGGCCTTATGTTCCAACTAGGAGTAAAAAGTCTATATACATACATATATACATATATATAATTATATATATANAATTTAGTTCGTTCGATTTATTTTATTTACTATTGAACAGTGATTATGTGATTGAACAGTAACTATTCAGATGATAAATTCGCGAAATTTCAGTGCGGTCGAATTTAATTGTACAATACAGATGTATGTACCTGTTTCATTATATAATATCTTTCCTCATCTTCTTGAGCTGTGTAGTGCAATTCTGGTACTGAATATTCGTTTCTATAATAATCCATATGTAGGTAATGTCTATTTTCGTAATATTTCCTTTTATTTCGTAGTTCATCAACGTTCTCGAATCTCCAGTCAGACATCTTCTTAGCACCTCTTTCATAATCAAAGTTCAACATTTCGATATCCTCGACTATGGTATTTACATCTCCCTCGTTTGTCCAGTCGTAGACCAACACGTGAGAATGCGTTGTAATATTCTTCAGATAATCCAACTTGTATGTATTTTCAATATCTTGGAGATACTTTGATGTCAAAACTTTAGAATTCACTTCGTACGGTATGCCGCGTTTTTTTATTTTTTTCTGCAAATATTGACAAAAAATGACACAAAATATTCCTTAAATACACATAAATCTGTGACAGAAGGAGAGTAGTAACATCGTGATAAAATAAAATTACCTTGATCACATCCACTGGTATGTCCAAATAGACGATTAAATGAGGTCTCAGCATCATCAACTTGGCGATATCCACAATGTCATTGTGAAATTTCAACGCCTCAGGGCCCATGTAGCCAGCGTTTGTCATCGCCTTTGCAAATATGTAGCTGGTATAGAAAGAACGATTAAGCACCACTCCTTGGCCGGTCGACAGCAAGTGGAGCAGGGCAGTGATGTACTGATCAAACTTAAATTGGAAGTAATGAAACTGCATCATGGGCACGTTGGGATGATCCGGATTCGTCAGAAACTTCTGCAAGTCGCATGACTGCGAACTCGGAGACAATCTGTTGTCCAATGTACGTATGTCATATCCATATTCATTTATGTAATACTCGTCAAAGGTCGGAGGCGGCAGATAGACCATCTCAAACTCCTCCGCTAGTTTCGCGGCCACTTTAGACTTGCCCGCGGCGATCGGGCCCTCGACGACGATCACCTTGGAATTCTCATCGCATCGATCGACCATCGGATCAAACAGCATGGACCATAAGTTGTATCTCTTGTGCAAATAATCAAACGGCGGGACTCGTCGTCGATTCACTCGTTTCGCTTTTTGCGAGATGAAAGCCAATGGCATGACATTGTTGGTAGCTGTCACCTGTACAATTCGCATTAATTATGATATAACAGATTATGATACAGCAATATATATATATATATATATACACATTTTTTTTAAATATAATTTACAATATTTTGATATGATGCAGAGATGATGAAAAATTTCTACAATAAGTCCCGTTTATATTGACAATTAATTTAGCTGTCAACATATGTTTCTGTATACCAAAAATAAAATCTGTTAATACACTGTTAATACTAACCTTACATAATTGTCTAGTAAGGTTATTGAATCCGAGCCTCGCGATACTAAGGCGAGCGAGTGATGCCATTTTACTTTCACAAATATAGCTTCAAACGGAGAGAAAATTAAGATATTGCTTGTTACAATTTAACACAATACAAGATAAACATAGCTCGATATAACCGAGATCTCATCCGAGACCTCGGACCGTCTTGGTCTGACGTCGGTTTAGCGTTCCGAAACTCAACGAGGAAGAATGCTTTAGGTTTCTATCAGTTTCTATTAAAATGGTTTGAGTCTCTGTTAAAGTGGTGCGAGTCTTTGCTAAATTTGTCGAGTTTCTGCTCAAGTGATTCGAGTTTTTGCTAAACTAGTTGAGTCTTTACTAAGGTGATTCGCGAATCTCTGCTAAAAAGTTTGAGTCTCTTCTAAAGTAGTCGCGTTTCCGACAAGTGAATTCGATATCTCACACAAAATTGCTTAATCGCATATGCATAGCATAAAATCGTCTGATGAGTATTAAGCATAAATCAATATGGCGACTTTATGCTTGATGTTCATTGGTCCAGACAGGTAAAAGAAATAATATGTATAATATAATTTCATTCGAAATTAAAATCAAATGGCGGACATTTGAAAAAAATTGTTATGGTTTTTTTTTCAAATGTCCGCCATTTTATTAAAAATAAATTTTTTTCTTGTAAATTGAGGTTCAAATAGAAGCTACTAGTGAATTCTATAAGAAAAATTTTGGTTTGTCTGTTTCAGATAATATACAATCAACGCTAAAACCATCAACAAACAGGGACTTATTATTTTATTTTATTATATAAATATTTAATTATAACAATATTCTATTTAAAAAAATTTTTTTATTAGTTTTGATTGAGAAGAAAGTGTCCTTAATATTTAAAATAAAAATCTTCAATAGGTTTTTTTAAAAGACTTCCCAAAGTTGCATTTGATTTTTGGTCGTCTATATTATTTGTACTTTACATAATTAGATATATTGATGAATGTAACAAATACGATCTCAAATTCTTATTTTGATCCGATTTGCCCTGTGATCTGATTTGTCTCGGTTTACTCTATCGGTATGCCCTGCTACGACGCTATAGCGCGAATAGCGAACAAATAAATTCTTATATTATCGAAAAACAAAACGTACCGGTTTTCGAAACGTAATCGATCGCGTTGTATATGCACTTATATAATATAGTGACGCGCAGGCTCTCGCCTATTTCGAAACTGGTTTATACAATAATTACGTTAATTCTTTTTACATCATATATTTACTTTGAATCAGATTTAACCGCGTGATAGATCTTGGCGGATTAACTCGCTTTGATCGTCGCGCGCTCATCGATATTTATAATTAAGTGTTACATCAATTTCTCGAAATCGATTACCGCACAACGCGTCTACTGCAGAGCTGTCAAACATTTGCACATTTCAATTGTCACATATATTTCAATGCACATTAAGCCTCGCGTGTTTTATTTACAAGCGTCTGCGGGCTCGACGCGCGATAAGAGGAGGACAGTGAGGGCCGACGACGAAATCGGCCTGAAATGTGCAAATGTTTCATAGCTCTGGTCTATACTGCATTAGAGATTAGGCAATTATCCTAATTGTGTCGCATAGTCAAAGACGCCTTGTTCGCCAATTATCCGTTCCCTTTTAATGAAATTCATTGAATGAAAAATTAAACTAAATACAAAATTGAACATTTTACTATATATTCTTATATACTATATATTATATACTATTAATTACTTTCGAATGAATGTATAATGAAACAAGGATATATAAGATATATTACACTAATTTTAAATATTTAAAGAGAATTATAGATTAATATTAGAAGATTATTATAGACGAATTTGTACAAACGAAATTCCAAAAAATGCGAATTATATACGATATGGCCATCGGTCAAAATCCAATACAGGCTTCCCTGAAGAAAACGATTACCGCAATCGAAATTAACCGTACCATCTGTCCCTAAAAAATAACGAAAAAAAATTTTATTTAAACGAAATGATCTGATAACGGGCATATTGATTGTCTTTCATTCAATTTTTATTAAATCTATGTCATATTCTTAATTAATTTCATAGTTTAATAAGAATCCAATATTGTCTAGTAATCATAATTCTAAAGTCATTCTCTATAAATTATAACTATATTATTGTTGCAACCCAGACAGCCCAAGTTCTCAATAACATGTCCTATGGATTTTAAGAACATTTTAAGAACATAGAAACGTTCTTAGTAAGTTCTGTTTTTGAGATGTCTTTGGAAGATTTGTGCTGTCTAGGAATATAATTGGAAGGACTGTAATTATTTAAATTGTTACTTACTTGCGGCATGAACAGATACCATTAATGCAGCTTCCTCCTTTGCTTCCTTTGAAGATACAGTTGGTAGCGCAAGCAAGATTGAAGCAAACGAATCTACGTTCGCGATGGTGTGTGAAAAGTACCGGTTCTAAGTGTCCATCTTCTAAAGAAGAAATATATAGCGTCATTATTTTAAAACAAAATTATTCGAAAAGATTACTACAACGTGTGATTAAAATTATTATTTATAAAAAGTAACCAGCTAACTTTGAAGAATCATCATATATCGAGTATAGATACATTTAAATATATATTTTAATAGTTATTTTCACAAGGCACACTTTA
>JAJVSH010000121.1:469060-503506 GCA_021460005.1 Tetramorium alpestre | reverse complement strand
ATTGTATTCTGATATATTTCAGATTCATTCTCTATTCTGTACCGTTGAAGGGAAGTGCGAAAGCGACCGCAACCACAACCAAAAGAGCGATCACGTAGAGCTTCATTTTGAGAAATAAGTCTTTATTGAACGAAAGAACGATATTGAATTTAATTTTGTCAACCTTTATATACCAGTGGAAATGATTATAATCCCTGGGAAAAAATCGTTCATATCTAATCAGATCTGAGCATATATAATGAACCAGATCTAAACAGATACTAATTTTGTCTCTATCTAATCGTATCTCAGCAAATATAATTAGTAAAAAATAAAAAATAAAATATATTGATATATCAATATATTTTATATTTTGAATGAATATATTTATTCAAAATATATTGATATATTGATATTCAAGTAACTTTTTATTAATTGAAATATACAACTTATAAAGATTTTAAACTTGCAAACTCTAAAAAATAAAATATTAAAATAAAATGTTCTCTAATAAACTTTTAAACTAATAAACAATTATAAACAATTAAAATAATAGTCAAATCAAAAAGTTGTTGTAAATTTAGAATTTTTGTATCAATTGTTTCAAATATATTAAATTCTTTTGTTAATGTCGGATATGTATCATCTTCTAACGCAAGCGCGAAGTGTTCAGAATATTATCAACAAGACGATATACCGAGAAGTGTGCTTTATTTGAATTCTTGAGAAATAATAATTTCTCGAGAAGTACAAAATTTAAAATTTTGATTTTTCTTGAGACATTTCTCGAGAAAGGATTCTCGAGAAGAAACACTAGTTCGTAGTATTTACTGGTAATATCATGTAACATATTGACAGAACATTGCCGTATGTTATCAGTATTTTATGTTTCTGGATGCGTGTGCGCTCACATATACAGACACACGTAGATTTATAGATTATATTAATTTATATAAAACTGTTCGTTTAAAAAATATATATTATTTGCATATGTATTATATATATATATAACATATATTGTATAATATATATTGCACTTATGTAGACAATAAAGTTGCAGCAACTCTTATTCTGCAGCAACGCTGTAACAAAAAAGAAATTTGACATACTTAAAGATGTGGAAGCAACAGGTAGAGACATTTCAAAATTGACTAAAAAATTATATATAATTAAGTAATTATACAACTTACTCTAAGCTCTGTGTCTCATCGGCGTGGTATGTCCACGCGCAAGAGAACTGACTGAAAAATCTGATGATATGGACAACGAACTTGTAGAAAAACTTCTAAGAAGACTTCCAAATAGGAAGACTACAACATAAAAATTACAAATACAAAAGACAATATATTTTACACATATGAAATGTAAAGCTTACTATAAAGCAGGGTTGAAATTAATATATTCACAAATTTAAGATTTAAGTAGTATCCTTATATTAGTATCGCAGAAATTTGTCTAAATTTTGCTAAACGAGTTGTAGATTGAAGTTCACATGTTTTTATAGATGTACTAAACTTAATAGTTTAATATTTTTATGAACATATATGTATATATATGTATACAGTCATTTCAAGTTATATCTAATTATATTTGCTGAGATGCGATTAGATAGAGACAAAATTCGTATCTGCTTACAATTAGATCTGGTTCATTATATATGCTTAGATCTGATTAGATATGAATGATTTTCCTAGAAATTTAAAATTATTTCTACTGATATATAAAAGTTGGTAAAATTAAATTCAATATCGTACTTACGAGGTTCGATAAAGACTTATTTCCTCAAAATGAAGATCTACGTGATCGCCCTTTTGGTTGTGGCTGCGGTCGCTTTCACACTTCCCTTCGACGGTACAGAATAGAGAATGAATCTGAAATATATCAGAATATATTTCTCAATTTGTGTTGTATATGTATACTTCATAACTGGAAAAAAACAATACAAAATTTATAAATTAAAGTGTGCCTTGTGAAAATAAATATTCAAATGTATCTATACTCGATATATAATGATTCTTAAAAGTTAGTTGCTTTTTATATATAAAACAGTAAATAATAATGTAATAATATATAACAATAAATAATGGTTTTAATCACACATTGTAATAATCTTTTCAAACAAATTTGTTTTAAAATAATGACATTATATATTTTGTCTTTAGAAGATGGACACTTAAAGCCGGTACCTTTAACGCACCATCGCGAATGTAGGTTCGTCTGCGACCTTGCTTGCGTTGCTAGCTGTTTCGTCATAGGAAGCAAAGGAGGAAGCTGCACCAATATCTGTTTATGCCGCAAGTAAATAACAATTTAAATAATTACAGTCCTTCTAATTATATTTCTAGACAGCACAAATCTTCCAAAGACATCTCAAAAATATTCTGAGAACGTTCCTATGTTCTAAAAATGTCCAAAGGACATATTATGGAGAGCTCGTGCTGTCTGAATTCCGATAATAATATTATAATTTATAGAGAATAATAATAATTTATAGAGTTATAATTTATAGAGAATGACTTTAGAGTTATGATTACTAGAGAATACTGGATCCTTATTAAACTATAAAATTAATTAAGAATATGACATAGATTTAATAAAAATTGAATGAAAGATAATCAATATTCCCGTCTTCAAATTATTTCCTTTTAATAAAATTTTCTTTCGTTATTTTTTAGAGACAGATGGTTCGGTTAATTTCGATGAGGAATTTTACTTTCTAGTCGGTGCCATGTTTCATGAGTCCTTCGCGAAGGATGTAGAATTATTGTGTTATTTGTTCAGAAACTGCGTTATTTTTCGAGAACTGCACCGAGACGTCGCAATCTTCCATTTTTAAGGACGTCTTCCATTTTTGACGTCCTTCAGTTTTGCTGCTGAATTGTCGTTGTTTAGGAAAATTGATCAGCAATTTGATTTATGTCTTTAATGTTTATGCAATATTGTAACCTCGTTTCTTAATAATTTCTTAATAATTGCATAAAAATGTTATTTGGACAATAAATTAATAATCGGGAAATATATATTTGTTATCTTTTATTTGTTGTACTTCTTTTTATTCCCCAATTGTGAAATAAAAACCAAATTTCGGTGTTTTTTTGTTAAACAAACTATATGTATTTTTTTCATTGTATAGCGATACATTTATTATTTTTAATTGCAATCATTCCTGCGATTAAATTATATTTAGTCATTAATAGCACAGCTAATCATGTTTTTTTTTTATTAATGCCTTTCATAACAAAAATAATTTCACATATTATTAATATATTTCAACAATTAGCGCATTAAGAATAGAGAATTTTTGATTTGAGAAGCATACTCGAAGCTTTGTAAATTCAAAATGATTGTCGTTTTTTCGATAATCTGTCAAATTGTAATCTCAAGAATTCTACTCTTCGTGTTTGACATTGATAGGATATGCATTCTCTCCGATTCGCGTATGGAAAACTACGAGTAGGGAGAAGGAATGGCGAATGAGAGCGATGAGATTGCCGCATGCTTAATGAGACGTCGTTTAAAGTGCAGACGTTATATTGCTCGCTGTGAATTTGCATCTTTATGATTGATTTTTGTACTTGTTGTTTGCATTATTTATTTTATCTTGTTTCATTCGCGGTAACGTGAATTTTATGCACGATTAGACGTTGAATATATTATAATTGCATTACATTTAGGCCATTTAAAGAATGTGCACATTTAAGAAATATATTATTATTATTAAATCTAAATTTTGAAGATAAAGAAACTTTTTGAATGCCATAAATCATATACCTAAATATTTTAAATGCACAATTATTTAAGTATTCAGATAAAATATTATAAAACAAAAAAATAAATAAAGACATACGCAAAACTTTAAACAATTGTTTGATAAGCGATATTCGAAATATTTTGAAATTTTTATCACAGTAACCTTATAACACTGATAGTAAATGATATAGTAATAAATTTAATTAATTTTGATTCAATTGTTTGCTTCCCATTATTCTATTTTTATTAATTATTCAAATATAACTACTAGTTACAATTTTTACTATCACAAGTTTTACTATTAGTTTTAATTTAAAAATAATTTGCATATTATATTATGAAAATTAACAAAATTTTATTAATAAAGTTAACGTTATTATATTATTAAATATTCCCATTCTCTGGAAAATTCATCGCAATAAAATAGAAAGTGAAATTGAATTATTTTTCTGTCAAGTCTATTACAGGTTTGTAAGCAGGTCTTCTTTCAGTAAATTACTCTACAAGTACATATTAAACGCAAAGGACGCGACGCAATTTAGGAAAGAATCCATGTACCGGTGATGGATGAGAGAAGGGTAGGAAAGTGATTGAAGGACATCTCATAGCCGTGGGCCGGGCTGATTCGTGATTGGTTTGACGGGATTTAAGTAGCCCTGTAATGCCAAACTCGACGTTTGATGTTGCGGTCGGCACAGCCGGTCAAGGTATTATCAAGGATTATTAGGATTAGTATATTGGAGTAAACACGTTCTTGTTCTAAACGTCCGTTTTGAAATTTACGCAAACGTCGAGTATTTATATTTTGTAATCACATTTTTGTAATCATATTGAAATTATTTATAATATAATAGTTTCCATCTTGAAAGAATGTGTCATCATAATAAGGAGAATACTTGATAACGAGTTGTGATACATGAAAGAAAACACATGTAAAAAGACTAAAACACTAATCTAATGTTAAAAATATTACATTTTTATATATATAACAAAGTCTTTAATAAAATAAACTAAAAAGACAACAAGGAAGAATTGCAGATATTGAATTTTACTTATTTTGAAAAACTATAAAATAAGAAATTGTTGCCATTTTATAATTACTTTCAGATTTGCTTAGTTTGATATAAGGAAGGATTCTTTTTGTTTGATACATATATATGTTTTGATAATTCAAACTTTATGAAAAAGTATGAAGTAATCTTAAATATTCTTAAAGAATTTTATTATTCTTGTTTGAAATATTATACTAATATTTTTTATATAAGACACTTTACTGACTTCTTTAAACTGATAATTAATCAAGAATAAATAATAATAATAATCGTTGAATATATTAATGTTTTATTTGATTTCGGGAATGTTTTCGAGATGCGTGCGAGGATCAAACGACGCGTACATGACGATCGTATTTCTGAGTCGTGCCCCCATCTCGTGGGCACGTTATAAATCGTGTGAAATCCAAGTGTCTGATCTCGATCAGCAGCAGTGAATCCACGTTAAAAGGTAGAAAGATGAAAGAGAGAACGCGGTAAAATGATCGGGTGCCGAAAGAGTCGAATGAGGGTTGCGGAAGAGAGAAAACCATCGTGCAAATTTTACGCTAACCCGATAACTGGTTGAAATAGATTACATTGATCGGTAGAGTCTATCTGCGCGGATGACGTTATTTCTGTAAACGGTCGAGACATTGTCAGCGCGTTTCTCATTTATTTCGCGATAATGTTTTCTTTTGCTATTGCACACGATCGTTACACGGGCAAGTTATAATTAAATAAAAACAATATATTTTTCATTCGTATATAATTTAGTCATTCGTAGTGGTGCCAATTGTGATGAGTTGTGCATATTCTCTGCCTACTTTTAATTAATGAAGTATCTCGTCTTTATATTACGCGAGACAATTACCACGATTACACGATCCTACCTGATTTCAATCGTAAAGTTACTTAGTCTATTTTGTATTTAATCACGTTATTGCTTCAACGCTTTGCTTACGATATAATCGTATATTAAGAATTTTTTCGTGTTTCTTTGTACTGTCGCGGTATAGTGCGAAACAATGAATTTATTCCACTTCTAAACATTTACCTTTTACAATCTTGTTAAAATATGTGATAACTAAATTAACTTTCCTGCGAGAAAAATGTTGCGCAGCCGAGAAAATTCGAACTTATTCTATTTCTGTGGATATTCTTATGCAAAATTTTGAGAGAAGAGACTAAAAATTTTGCAGGCCATAATACAACACTTACGGAGATGAAAA
Organism: Tetramorium alpestre; assembly: GCA_021460005.1. NCBI lineage: Eukaryota > Metazoa > Arthropoda > Insecta > Hymenoptera > Formicidae > Tetramorium > Tetramorium alpestre. The sequence goes on along the minus strand of JAJVSH010000121.1, from coordinate 497,514 downwards.
AGTTTTCTATTTCTGACATATGTGAGACATTCTTTTGTCTCATCTTATTCAAGAATACTAGAATTATTTTTCATTAATATCGAGATTTTTTTTTAAGTAAATCAAAAAGTAATTATAAAATTGCAACAATTTCTTATTTTGTAGTTTTTCAAAATAAATAAANTTCAATATCTGTAATTTCTTTTTGTTGTTTTTTAAAAAAATGTAATGTTGTTATTCGTAAAAAATATAATATTTTTTAACATTAGAGAAGTGTTTTACTCTTTTTATACGTGTTTTCTTTCATGTATCAAGTCGTGTTAAGTCATGTCATCAAGTCGTCATCAAGTATTCCCCTTATTATAATGACGCCATTCTTTCAAGGTGGAAACTATTATAAGTAATTTCAGTACAATTACGAAAATGTGATTACAAAATATAACTACTCGACGTTTGCGTAAGTTTCAAAACGAACGTTTAGAACAAGAACGTGTTTACCCCAATATACTAATCCTAATAATCTTTGATAATACCTCGTCCGGAGCCGATTGCAACAGCAGATGTCGAATTTAGCATTACAGGGGCTAAATCCCGTCAAAACCAATCACGGCTCAGCCCGGCCCACGGCTATGAGATGTCCTTCAATCATTTTTCTACTCTTCTCTCCTCCATCGCCGGTACATGCATTCTTTCCTAAATTGATCCCATCGCGTTGTTTGCGTTTAATATGTACCTACTTGTAGAGTAATTTATTGAAAGAAGGCCTGCTTACAAATAAACTTGTAATAGACTTGACAGAGAAATATCTCAACTTTACTTTCTACTTTACTTCTACTTTATTGCAATAAATTTCCCAGAGAATGGGAATATTTAATAATATAATAACGTTAACTTTATTAATAAAATTTTGTAAATTTTCATAACATAATATGCAAATTATTTTTAAATTTAAACTAATAGTAAAACTTGTGATAGTAAAAACTGTAACTAGTTATATCTGAATTATTAATAAAAATAGAATAATGGGAAGCAAACAATTGTCTGATTGAATCAAAATTAATTAAATTTATTACTGTATCATTTACTGTCATTGTTATAATGTTACTGTGATAAAAATTTCAAAATGTTCCGAATATCGCTTACCAAACAATTCTTTAAAGTTTTGCGTGTGTCTTTATTTATTTTTTTGTTTTATAATATTTTATCTCAATACTTAAATAATTGTGCATTTAAAATATTTATGTATATGATTTATGGCATTAAATATGCACATTCTCTAAATGGCCTAAATGTAATGCAATTATATTCAACGTCTAATATACTTTTACTCGCGGAAACGTGAATTTTATGCAATCATGCATAAAATTCACGTTTCCGCGAATAAAATAGGATAAAATAAATAATACAAATAGCAAGTACAAAATCATTTATAAAGACAATTAAACGACTCTCCTTGAGTATGCGGCAATCTCATCGCTCTCGTTCGCCATTCCTTCTTCCTACTCGTATTTTTTCATACGTGAACCGGAGAGGATGCATACCCTATCATGTTAAACACAAAAAGTAGAATTCTTGAGATTACAATTCGACGGATTGTCGAAAGAACGGTAGTCGTTTTGAGTTCACAAAGCTGCGAGTATGCTTCTCACATCAAGGATTCTTTATTCTTGATTCATTAATTGTAATATATTAATTAATAATATCTTGAAATATATAATGAAATATATAATCTTTTTTATTAAAGGTATTTTATAAAAGAATATATTAATAAATTAATAAATTAATTAATATATTAATAAAAGAAAACATAATTAGCTGTGCTATTAATCGCAGGAATGATTGAAATTAAAAATAATAAATGTATCACTATATAATGAAAAAAATTTATATAAGCTGTTTAACAAAAAAACGCTGATTGCGAATTTAGATTTTGATCTCACAAGGAACCCCACGGAAGTGTCCCCCCCCCCCGATTTTGATGAGCTTTAAATATGTTATAGTGTAGATAAAAATAAGAGACGCATATTTTTTTATACGTGCTCATATGCACGGAAAATGCGGAAAAAATAACGGATTTTTTCGTTTTTTTTCGATCTTTGAAAATATGAAGTATATGAAAAAACGTCTTACATAAAAGTTTTATTTTATACTCTTTACAACTGTTCTGTAAGAACTGTATATTCATATTTTTCAAAGATGTCATTTTTAAATTTATCCTCTTTATTTTTGAGAGATTGTTTCACACCCTAATAGGGGTGATTCGTATAAAAAAATATGTGTCTCTTATTTTTATTTAGACTACAACATATTCAAAGCTCATCAAAATTGGAGGGGAACACTTCCGTGAGGTTCTTTGTCAGAAAAATTTAAGAATTTTTATTTCACAATTGGGAAATTAAAAAAAGTACAACAAATAAAAGATAACAAATATGTATTTCTGGATTATTAATTTATTGTCCAAATAACATTGTTATACAAGTATTAAGAAATTATTATAAGAAATAGGTTACAATATTGCGTAACATTAAAGACATAAATCAAATTGCTAACCAATTTTCCTAAAGAACGACGATTCAACAACTAAACCGAGGTATGCCGACGTCCTTAAAAATGGGAAACTTCGACGTCTCGAGGCAGTTCTCGAAAAATAACGCAGTCTCTGAACAAATAACGCAATACATCACGGATAAAACGATACGCATAAATGTTGTATGTGCGATAGTGAAATAAATAATGATTTTTAAATATTGTATAACTATAAGTCTATTTGTAATAAAATTTTCCTAAAACAACTCGGTCCCGAATATTCTTTGGCCCTCAGTGGAAGACGGACTTCTTGTACTCTATCAGACACAACGTTTCGTTTCTAAAATACGTTTCTTATTGATAACAACTTTATTGATAAGATAAAGTACTATATGTATATTACACATATTATTATACATAATAAGTATTTATCTATAAATATAATAACTTTAATAACAAAAGCCTTCTAATGAGGCTACATCAGAATTATTGTAAATGTGGTTTTTTTAAAAGTACTTTTGTACATACATACATTTTGTGCATTGAAAAAAAGCCATAAATACCAAGCAGTCGTCGTTGCATTCGCATTTGTAATATATATATTTAATGGTATAGTTCTTATTGTTTAACAACTACTATCCGCTACAGTGAGAAAAATAAAGTATTGTTCATTGGTCCTATTAATTCTGCTTATGAGTTTTGGAAATGTTAACATAAAAGTTATATATAAATGGAAACTGAGTATGATTGGTACCGTCAAGAGCAAAAAAAGGCCGCGGAAGATTCTGGCAATTACGACCCAAAAATGTGCTTATTTCACAATTTAATCAAAGCAGACAGTAAGTTGATAGCGGATTATTCTTTCAAAGAAGTTGTAATGATGTACAGAAATATGAATAATTTTATTATACGGTTTATGGTTGTACAATATTTCACTACTATATAATCACATTATAATTTGTATACATATTTGATAATATATGTATGATTATATATATATATATATTTCAATATTGCTAATGCATTACTATTGTCATGAAATTCACAAAATAAATATATGTTTTAATAGCATAGCATAAATTCTGTTTACAAACAAAACTTTTTTAGATGATAAAGTATTCATTACTACACCCAAAGAATTTGGCCGTGGTCCACCAGCTACTTTGTCGACATTATGTAATAAAACAGAGGAATCAGGGAGCCCACTTTTATGTCCATATCCAGATTGGAGTTGGCACAATAATAGTTGGACTAATAATGATTGTATGTGTAATAAAATTTTTAGTGTTCACCGACTGGATGTAAGTATAATTAATCTTTCAAATGGTTAAGCTGATCTACACATTTTATAGTTAGATGTAATTATTTAAATAACCAACAATTTATTATGTTTTACGCATATTTACAAGCACACACAATAATCAGCTTACACAGTATGTGATAATATACATGAAGTCACATTTTTACTTTTACCTCAGATTAAATGCAATCATCTTTTTGTTCTGGATAATGGCATATCTGGACATAAGCAAGTTTGTAATCCAAAATTAATGATCTTCGATTTAAAAAATGATAAGCTAATTAAAACTATATACATTCCAATTGATATCGCTACTAATCAAACGAATGTTGGATTATTAATAAAGCCTATAGTTTATGTTCTCGAAGGATACTCGCAGTTCTTGAATAAAATGATTGTTAGTATAGCCCCCTTTTTAATCACAGTAGTACACGGAAAAAAAAATTATATTAACAGCATTAGCTAACAGAAATTCAATCGAAAATAATTTTATTAATTTAATAACGGTATTAATAAAATAAATATTTTTTTTATCCTCTTGTTTTAATAAAATAGTATTTATTTAATACTATTATAGAATTAACAAAGTTATTTTTAATTAGACTACTATTAGCTAATGCTGTTAATATATATTTTTTCCTATACATATATATATATTTGTTTATGTAAATATTATTTAATTATATGTTTAGTTATGCATTTTGTGATTTAAGTGATTCAGTACACATTAATACGAACAGGTAATTACGGCTGATATGAATGGTTTCGATTTAGTGGTGTACAATTCGTATAAAAAGAGCATGTGCAGAGTCGAATCTGATTACATGATACCGTCTGATCCTTATTTTTCCATAGCAAATTACAATTTTACTTACCCGGGCGGTCCCTTCAATCTGGTAATCGTAAACGATGGCAAGTACTTTTTATAAAGAATGTTGCTTCAATTAATTAATATGAGTTTATTACAGCAAATGTTAAAAATTTTAATTTCAACTTTAAATTAATGTACATATTTCTGTGCGCGCTGATAACAATTCATAAATTTTCTTGCAAATAATTAATAGTTTTTTATTCATTTTTGTGATTTTTTTAATAATTCCTTTATAAATATTTTAGACTTATATTATGCTTGTATAACGTCAAAGGTCGTCTATAAGATAAAAATAAAAACGTTATTAAAATGTCCAAATAAAAAACAGGCTAATAATCACAGTAAAGTAGCGATTCGATTACCAAGCCAAGCAGGTAGTATAGCGTTATTGGGACATATACTTATTTATGACGACACTCATGGATTGTCTATACTAGGCACGGATGTTTGTCCGAAACATGATGGAAATACGGTAAGATATTCGAATGCAATTATTCTTTACGTATCAATCAATAATAAATTATTAAAAATTCTACTAACAGTTGTTACATTTAATACTATGATTTTATCGTTTTAAAATAAAATATTAATTTTAAGATGTTATTAGCGCCCAGTATTATGATCCCAAGATAATACAATCTGTAAGTGCGATAAGTGTTTCAGACGCATTGGGAACGATGTCATGTCTAGCAGATAGATTTCAGCGTTTTGCTACTTTCACACTTGATCTAACAGAACATAACTTCCATTATTTCGAAATAAATTCATCAGACGTACTAGAAGAGATGAATTCTTCCACTGCTAAATCTCGTTTATGATTATATTAATATATTTTAACAAACATATATATGATTTAACTACATATGTGTATAAATTATATATGCTCAGCGCATACATCTAAAATTGCTCGTGAACAATTAAACGATATGTTTTCAAATAAATGGATAGGCAAAGGTCTACATTATTGGCCACCACGATCACCGGATCTTAGCGTTCTTGATTATTATTTGTGGGGAAGAGTAAAAGATTTGGTATATCGCGAACGCCCTACGATTAGAGATAACATGATTCGTAGAATATGCGACGCCATTAATTTGTTCTCTAGAGGCTGATGAAATTTTTTATGTAACAAATAATTTCCAAGAAAGAATACTTGCTTATATTGAAGAAAACGGTGGACATTTCGAATATCAGGCCTAATCACATCTAGCCATACATTCAGACACGCACACGCACACGCACACGCACACGCACACGCACACGCACACGCACACGCACACGCACACGCACACNCACACACACACGCACACGCACACGCACACNCACACACACACACACACACACACAAGAGGTTACTTTTTAAAAGTAACTAATTACCATTACTCGTTACTGGATCAAAAAAGTAACCAGTTACCGTTATTATTTTATATATATATACACAGGGTGTCTGATTTAAGGTTACCAACCCGAAAACTGAAGGTAGATTGGGTCAAACCTTTAAATCTAATATCTCTAAATCAAGTTATGTGAGTGAAAATCTTATGTCATAAATATTCGAGTTTTTTTATTAAGAATCTCATTTTCATTGTCTTGTACATAATTTATTATTTTCTTTCGTTATACATATTTATGTAGATACATATAAATATAAAAAATAATATAAGAAATATAATAGAAGAAATATAATAATATACGAAAATATAAGAAAGAATTAGGAAAAGTCGAGCGTTTCTCTTATATCATTTCCCCGCTTTCTTAATATTTAATCTCGATTATTATTACGAATTTCGCCAAACGATATACTTTTTTTGTTTTAACTCAAACCGTTTTACGACTATACGAGCAGTTTCAAAATTATTCTAAGACACAGTATAACTATATATAGGTATATATACAAAGAACGCAAAAATATTTGTATATCTTTTAAAAAATTTTTATTTTTAGAAAATAAATGTGAATTACAATTTATTAACACGAGTAAATTTTATTCTTTTCAAAATTATTTTAATTGCAAAGATATAATAATTGTAATATCTTAATCTAATCATAAACAAAAATGAAATATAATAAAATAAGTGTGTTATTTAGACGCACAGTAAGTATTCTTACAGTTGAAGAATTTAATTTATAAGGTTGTCAGTACTTATTTTCAAAACGTGTTTATTTATATTAGATAGAAAGTTATTCTCCTCAGTTGAAAATGATGAAGTTTCTCGAGCCAAATGGGATCAAGACAATGGGTTCCGTTAATAATGAAAGAAGTAGCTGAAATTGTAAAAAAAAAACATTTATGAGATGGAAGTAACGCTGCAATTGGTGTACAAGTCAACAGATCTGATATGGTAGTAGGTCGTGTAATTAATTGGTGGAAATATGATGAAGTTACATTCAATTCAGCGGTGTTAAATAATAATGTCAGAAGATATATACATCAATATTTACAAAAGTAAATAAGTTTCAAAAAGATTTTGAACAAATTCGAAAATCGTGTAAGTTTATAATTTGTGCAGAGTTAACAGAGAGAGTAAATTGTTAAATACAGGATGTCTCAGAACAAACTTTACATCGTTCATGAAAGGGTAGAATAGATTGTGGCAAAAGAATAAATGATATGAGAATAGGAAATTCTTTTTCTTCGCCTCGCGATGTCGGCTGATTCTTAATATATTGGACCATATAATTGGACTATATAATTCGAAGGCATTTCTCATATTCATATCATTACCGTACGCTACTATTCCTTCGTTTATAGCATTTAAAAATCTTGCTTATTATTGCGAATTTTTCAAAATGATATGGAATTCTTTTGTTGAATTTATTCTATCTCGTCACGAAGGGCTAATAGTGTTCTGAGACATTCTGTAGGTGATTAAGCACAAGACTTCTTATATTCACCCGCGAAATACATTTCTTTTCTTTTCATTTTCTTACATATAATATATGTATATACATGATATTTATGAAGTATTAATACGTTATTACAATCAATATCAAACAATCTTTATGTTATAATAAAATTAAAATTAAAGCATACAGAATATTCTATATTAATAACTGTGCAAACATGATTAAACTTCAATTTACGCATAATTTGTGCGAGTGTATGCACGAGAGCTAGTCGACGCATTTGCATGCAAATATACAAAATTATGTAGAATCCTTTATGTGAATAATTAGAGTAATTAAATTTTATACAAAAGTTATGTATCTCTCTTTGCAACTCGCAGCAATTATTAACATTTGCAATTTTTGCAATAAATTAATTAAGAAATAATTAGAAATTATAAAATTCCTAATTATAGGAATTAAAAATTTAATAAAAATAGAAATTTGCAAATGAGTATGCATACACACGATTCAGTGACAAAATAAAGTTATCAAAATATATTCAAAACAAAATATATTCAGTGACAAAATAAGTTATTATATTGTTTTCGATTGCTTCATCTCTTCCAATGCTTTCCAACGTGCTTACCGCCAATGACACAATTAATAATAGATATTTCTTTTTTGATACTTTTTTGAATTACACGTAATTAATTTCTCACTAATTTTTGCGGAAACTACAAAACCGTAGAGAACTTCTACATATTTCAAACTTTTACATTCTCACATTCGATGATGCATAATTACTATTAGAAATTTATAATACCGGGCGATATATGTTTATTAAATTATACGACATTCATGGTATATATTCAATATATCATTTTTAATATAATTTTAAAGATATTATTTTTATGTAAGTATAAAATAAGTTACAAATGAGTTACAATTAAGTATCGAAATATTGGAAATATCACTCATTTGAATATTAAATGACAATTGTTCTCTAATAATCGAGCAACATGTAGGTACGCTTTAAAATTAAAAATAATAATTATACATATTTTCTACTTTTTAAATTGTACCATAAACATCCGATAAAAAATACAGATTTATACAAGAACTAGATATAGCGAAACAGAAATTCTCCGAAAGAGACAGATTTCAATAACGACTATTACCAAGGCCGGAAGGCTTCCATGGAACTAACAATGAATGAACCACTGGCACAAGGACAAAATATTCCGATACAGGAAGGGACAGATCACTGATCGCTGTGATACTGACGAGTAATTATGCTTACCTTCACGGGAGGAGGAGGAGGAGGAGGAAGCAACCTGGCAACGAGCCTGGGAGCCGGTGGTTTTTCCGAGAGCTTTGGCAGATCCGTTGACTGAAGTGGCACGATACCGGAAGGCAGAGGTGGTTGCTTTATGAGTTTAGCCGTCGATGCCGGTGCTTCGGGTTTTGGTGGGTCCGTCGGTTCCGGTGGCACGGAGGCCGGAAATGCCGGGACGCCCGAATGTGCAGCGATGGCCCTCTCAAATACCGAGGGATCGAACTCCCTGTGCTCGTAAAGATCCTTCTTTAATCTCCTTAAGAACCTCTGTCGGCCCCCTGGTCGACTGCGCGCCATGGTTCTGTCAATCGAGAATTTCCATTATAATATATGTTAAACCGCGAGAACGTAGAGAAAATGAAATTTAAACAAACGGGAAAGAAGCTTACATTTTGTAATAACGCGGATTCGCGACGAAAATAAATAGAGAAGTTATTGCTAATCGGAGCATGTCAGTAGAACGGTTGGAAGCAACGGATGGCTTCCTTTCCCTTTGTGGAAGTCTTTTCGAAGCGGAAATTGAGGGAAAGTGAAGTCTCGAACTCTGCTAGGTTTGGTAAGAAAGAGAGTGAAGGAAAGGGAGAGACTCTGCCGTGCGTGCGCCCCTAGGATTCGAGCGCACAACAACTTCGAGTCGAAGCTCGTCTTGATAGGACGAATTGGAGGAGCGCCTTCGTTGCTGCAGCGCTCAACCCGATGATGAAGGTTGGAGAAGCGAGGATCAGAGCGCCTCTGATAAGCGCTCAGCCTTGCGAGGGGAAAAGAGGGAGCGACGGTCAGAGCGCCTCTGGCAAGCTCAGCCTCGTTTTAAGGGGAAGAGGCACGGGAAGAAGCGAGTAGCCGAATCGAGTCGAAAAAAACGAAGAAAATAGGAGAAAGAAAAGAAAAGGGCGAGAGAAAACAAAAAGAAAAAAAAAAAAAGATTCCGTTCGATAATGTACTGTTTACTTGAATAATTTCATATTACAATTGAGATAAGAATAGTAATGACTAAGTCCGATTGTTCGTGCTGCGACTAATTATAAGTCTTGTAAATCGCTCTATAGCTAAGTGCGTATGAAAACTGAGTCCGAAAATCGCGCTACAGTTAAGTTCAAGTTTTGTTACGGAAACTAAGTCCGAGAATCGCGCAGAGACTAATTGTAAGTCTTACTTTTGCGAGATCTTTCCGGTAGTCGTAGAGATATCCTTCGGTAGAGATCCGGAAATATTCTGAATATCGGTCCCGTTTCGCGATACTTATATACTGATAGCTTGGTGTCGCGCGGCAAGAGGATAGTGCGGCTTCATCCCTCGATCACGTGTACTTTTTTTAAATTCTCTGTAACTGATCGATTATTTGGATAGTTGTTGTATTCTATTGAGAACGCGAGTCTACTTACTTTTGGGTTACAAATTCTATTTATATTATATTTAGCACTTTACGTATATAATTATATATATTAAAATATTTTTACAATTATTTTAATAACTAACGCGATTGAAGGTCGATGAAAATCTTTCCGTGATTTATTTCATTATACTGACATGCAAGTTTGATCGCAAAGCAGAAATAAAATTTGTCTTTTACATTATCGCAAAAGCAAGGTCTGATTCCCCGTATAAAAATTAGGCTTACATTCTTTTCGGTAATTCTTATTTAATTTGCGAAAACAATTTCATCGAGCCTTCGGCGGGGCCTTGGACGTGAGCGATAGCACGTGATCCCCACATGCAAGGGATAGCGCGCGTCGAGCAGCGTAACCGCGCTAGCTGCTTATTCTTGAAATGAAAGAGTTTTAATTTTATTTCGCGGTGCCTCGATTTGTCGCGAGACGTGACAATTAAATTTATTGAGAAATATTGACTTTAACACCTTAAACTTTCAAAGAAATCCGTATAATTCGCAATATGTTGGCTACATTTATCATTTATTCGTGGCTAAACTTTAAACTTTCGATTTACCATTGTTATCAAAATTATAGTGTTACGTCTAGACTCAAGGACTTTGTTAGAGGGACAGAAATGAAAAGGTTCCGTCGAAGAGGGAAAGGTAGGGTATGGAAGGACGTAATCAGCTGCAATATTAAGATTTCGCCTGTTTTTGCCATAACAATTAAAAAAATAGAAACGGTGGAATGAATAATTAGTACTTAAAATGTTATAATTATTACTTGGTAGGAGATTCTATGTTACGGACAATTTCGAGGTTCGGTATTGAATATATCAATGTAAGCGACGGAAAAATTGAAGGAACCCGACCGGATTTGAACAGGATCCCTCGGTCCGGCACATAGCATTCTCACTGCTAGGCCAAACCGTTCTCTTATTATGTTATTAATCCGTTCGCCTATCTCAACTTGGCTTAACGGAACTAAATATCCTACACCGAGAGATAGATATCGATAGCAATTTTTTACAAGATAGCGCTCGTTCTAGTTTATACTATAGAATCTATAGTTTAATACTGACACCTTCTGCACTTAAATATACGTTTAAACGGACGAAATAATATGATAATTGAGCAAAAAGCGAAATTTTCGCATTTTGAGATAAAATTCGTGATATAAGAGCGATTTTGCATTTTGTCGCACCATAAAATTCTACTCAAAACACATTAGCACGCATAAAAACAGAAATATAACTTCATTCTCTCATACTTTGACGAAATTCGCGGTTTCGCGTGAAAAGTTCCGTTCCCTGACTTTTCTGTCAAATGTAAATGTGCATACAAAATAATTAAAAAAAATTCGATTTTATTATTCCTCTTTTCTATTATCTCAGTATAATATGAAAAAATTAATAATAAAATGATAACAAAAATAATAGCCATAATTATCGTTAAATAATTATAGTTAAAGTAATAAAAATGAAAAATAATTTTTTTTATCTAAAGTCCTATTCTCTTATGTACACTCGCGGGCAGAAATGCTTTTACACATCAAGTTGGCGCGTCATGCCCTTATCAGACTATGCATTGAAGATTGAGATTGTGAATTCGAGATTAGAATTTAACCAATCAGGATGACGCAGATTAAAATTGAAATTAGAAATTGGTTAAATTCTAATCTCCAATTCACAATCTCAATCTCCAATGCGTAGTCTGATACGGGCTTCAGAGGTTATCTTTTTCCTTCTATTGCCTTCCACTGGAAAGAAAGAGATAAACTGAACGCGGCCAACTTGATGGGCCAACTAAAGGCATTTCTGTCGGTGAGTGTACATAAGAGAATAGGACTTTAGATAAAAAAAAATTATTTTTCATTTTTATTATGGTCTAGAATTAACAGTATCGCGTTATAAACAAATTACTGATCATAAGAAAGAAAAAAGAAGTAGGACAGTACCGGGAAGCTGGGCATTATGAGCCAAATATAAATAAAATATATTGGAGTAGGATATATGTATATGAGAGTTCTAACCCAGGAGGGGAATAGAGGAGCAGGGCGGTTCCGCGGCGCGGGTTACTCCATGCCCGGTGGGCGTGCGGTTTGCGAGGCAACGGAGGGGGAGCGTTCAACTATGGCAAGGAGTCCATAGGAAGATGACACGCGCTTATGATCGTGGAGAAGAGAGGACGCTGGGAAGGGGATCGTGGCTATTACGGCTGCGGGATGGAATGGAGGCTCTTTGTGTCATGCGTTCGCGTCTGCGCTCCTGTATTCTTTTCCTCTCTCTTTTCGCGATGCGCTCTCTTAAAGTCAATCAGTGAAACTTCAGTGATACTCATTGTCAATCAGCGATTGTACACTGATTGGCAGTTATAAGTATAGCACTGAAATTTCTCAGTGATATATTTATAACTGAAATCAGCGATTATACACTGATTGACTTTAAGAGAGCATATTTTATCGATTTTTATCGATTTTTAGGAATATGAGAAAATAATAAGAAAAGGTTGAAAATATTTTTTAATAATCTAATATATTTTTTGTAATACATACATTATATTGACGCATCATATAAAATATTCTCCATAGTAAAATCTAATAATTTGCAATCAATGAGCAAATTTTTATCGGAAACTTCATGCAGTTTAATTGCATCACATTTATCGATAATTCAATTGTGTTTTACAGTATTAACAAACTTATATTTTTCACTGCGCTGTGCATATTCTGACACAGCCAGAAATATACGTGCTCTACACAAGTTTCGATTTTAAATAGAAACAGTAAAGTTTGAGGTTTTATGTACGTACATGCATGTATCATGTAATGTTAATTTTACATTCCATATTGTTCGAGAATCTACTAGCGGCATTACCGAGAATCAGAGAGAGATACGGACGCGGTGACCATTCTTATCGCGCGTCTTGCCGCGGTGACTCACGTTTGAAAACTTCCTCGAAAAGCAATAGATCGAGTTGCATTTTAAGCAGTGAACCTGTCGCTCTTTTAAATTTGATCTTGTCCTCGCATTAGCTGATCCGTGTTTATATTAAACATCCGCTTGAGTAAGCTTGCGTTTTATCCCCACGAGCGAGCTTACGTACCATCGGCACAAAAAATTATCATGTATAAAAGCCTCGAGCGGACTGCGCCTTCGTCATTTTCCTTCCGACGATGGAAATTCTTAAAGGGAAATGAATAGAATAGTCTAGAAGGGACTTGACAATAAGACTTAATTTTACCTTTAGTTTCGTAATATATTCCTTTTCAGATTCGGTACGTGCTTATTTTAATAGCTTCGAAGATCTAATCTTATCCTAAAATGTTTTCATAGTTTTAGAAGGTTTTTAGGTGCATTTCTGAGAGGGGTACGTGGACGCTGGCCACAGTAAAAAACAATAGTATATTTAAGAAAATGCGTCGGAAGACGATCGCTGAATAGTCTCAGACTCGTTGACTGATTGCTGCTTCGAACACGTCTCTCGCCCGGCAACGTCACGGAAGAAAATAAACGATGATTTATCGTCGCGTGCGGAACGCCTGATAACAAGCATTCTGGAAGCTTCCTTATATTTATATATGTATACCGGGTGAGGCAGTAACTATTACCACCTTAAATATCTTCGAATCTATAAGGTCCAGAGAAAAATTTATGTAGCAAAAATTATACGATACGAAGGGATCTATCATATAGCGATAATAATTTTTGTTAAAGTGGAAGCGCTTCGGAGATATCAAGGTCATCTCCATTTTTTTAAATTCATCCAGTATGTTTTTTTTCCGTAATATGATAGAGGAGGTCTAAATTTAGAACTCGTGAAACAAAATTTATTGAACAAGATTAAATGTAAAAGATACTAATAATATTATTAACAGTTACAAAAGATCTTCAAAATGATTGCCATTATTATGCAACATTGGATTCTTTTAAACATTGATTCTTTTAAACTTTAATGATTGAGTTGTACTTTTAATAACATCAGAATTTATTGATGCACAAGCTGCAATGACCTGTTGTTGCATGTTGCATAGATTTTTCGCTCTCACTGAATTTCTTTGATATTCTCCATAAATGAGAATCATGCCAACTTGCGCGTATAAATGAATACATCTTACACGATTGACTGATTTAGCGCTACTAAACTTTTCATGTTTATCATATTCTGTGAACTTATTAAGATGTCCTTCAAAGACATTTATTTTCATATTTTAAGACGTTTATTTTCATGAAGTTGATATATATATACATATATATACATATATATTTAACCTTGCTATTGGTTCGAATAGCGTTGATATGCGACTACTGAAGTGAAAATTCATTACGTGTAAGTCAATGATACGATTTCTCAAGGACAATTGGGATAAAATCATCTCAACGAACATGTGTAAAAATGCAAACCTTGCCATTTCAAATAGCGCTGATGTGCGATGGCAAAGTTCATTATGTATAAGTCAATAATACCATTTCTCAAGGACAATCGAGATAAAATCGTCGAACGTATCAAAAATGCAAACTTTGCAGTATAGCGTCTATGTGTGGCTGTTGCGGTGACCAAGTAAAAGTCAATGATAGAGTAAAGTCACCAATACCGGTACACCAATTTGTTTTTTAACAATATTTCTTAAACAAAAGCTAAAAGTAAAAATTTGATAGCAGAAATACAAACTAGAAAGTGTCTTCTATCAAATAATATAATAGTCGTTATAATACTATTTCGTATTTTGTATATAATTAATATTTTCGCAACACATGTCAAAAAGAGTGACTGAGAAATTGGGCTCCAAAACTGGAACACGTATTTAAGGTTACAATAAGTGAGGTAAAACTTGCCAATTTTGGTGATATTATCAAATCTATGTTCCTATACCTTTTATTCTCACTGAGAAATGTATCGTTGTACAGCGATTTTATGTTTTAAACTATATATTATGAGATATTATGAGAAAAAAGAATATAAAAGAGAAAAAAATAAATTAATTGTTTAACTAAGTAGTAAAATATATTTTTATATATTAAACAACTAATTTTATAAAATTAGAAGGTTAAAACAGGATATTTTAAGAATAAATGCAATTTTAAACCTATGATCTGTTCTCATAAAGAAATGTAGACCGCTTAACGCTACAGGAGCAATTTTAAGTTTAAAACTGCACTACGAGGCAAATATAACAGATACATATTATATGTATACATATAAATAAAACAGTTTTAAGAAGCTAATATAAAATGATGTAATATTATCAATAATACATTCCTTATTGTTTAAACTATCCAATTTGTAAGAAAAAATCGTGCAAATTTTATTTTTACTTTTGAAGAATTCGTTTTTATCAGATTTTATATAAAGAAAAGCCATGAATGTATAAATTATGGGTTTTTGTATCTTTGATTACCTAAGCAGATTATGTTTTAAACGGTATTCATACAGTGTAATGTTTAGTTTCCGAGAAATAAGGGGGTGCCGCTTTAGAAGGTCTACGCCGGTATTGGCGACTCTACTCTACTTTGGTTAATTCCGATGAGATCATCGTACACGTATAAAAAAATCCAACATTTGCGAAAAAACGCTGCATGTACACTGCGTGTCACTGATTGTAATCCTTTATCGGTGTAGCTAGCGTAGATAAACCTATCTACGTACCATCTCTAGGTTTCCTATTGGTCCTTGATTTCTCCTTCCCCCCCCCCCCCCTACAAAAATAATGCAACATTACGAAGGTATAAAAAGACGTAGTAATGTTATCGGTCAGTAGTCGAGGACTGGAAGTTTAAGAAGACACACATAAGAAGTGCTTTTTCGGGAAGAATGGACGACGTGGAGCAAAATCTGTTCGAACAAGCTGCCCAATTGAATTCGAGGGAAGAATACGATGTGTGGGAGCAACAATGCAACGAGTATCTCGAGACACTGGAAGAACGTAATCAGAGTAAACGACCGCGATTATTGATCGGGATCGAACAATCGCGGATCGCTTGTATCTCACGATTAGAAAATTTGAAAGACTCGACACGTCAACGTTTCGTGCATGATGTGGATGCTGAATACAGAGATGCAGGACTCAGATGGCGCCAGATAGATACAGCTTTCGCTAGTCGCATATTAACTGGTGCGGTAATAAATTCCGAATATATCGAGCCTCGTCAATTTTTTGAAAATGCGAGAGACATTGTAATCGATCGTGTGCGGACCGTCATGCAAAAACAAGGCAATGTCAAGATTAACACAATGTTTAATGGTAAATTTGTGGCAGGTGACAAACATGCGAATAAAAGTGTCAACACGAAAAACTTTCAACTCTTTCGTACATCAGATTTGCGCGAATGGTACGACTTACACGTTATTGAGCAGATTTTAACTTCCCTGGACGAGTTTCAGGAACGCGATAGTGGATGGGCGTTATCGCGTATACTCTATCTGCTAGTTAACGTGAATAAGTATAATCCGCTACACGCGGGGTGTTCCATCAAGTTACCGCAATGGATAAAACTGAAGAGAGCGGTAATTAATGTTCAATCTGAGGACAATGCGTGTTTCGCGTGGGCAGTGGTGGCTGCTCTGCATCCGGCAGAAAGACATACAGAACGAAAATCGTCGTACCCTGATTACACGAACATACTAAACGTGCAAGGCATTGAATTTCCAATGAGATTGAATCAAGTTAAAACGTTTGAACATTTAAACCCATCCATTTCCATCAATATATATTGCATTGAGAATGAGAAAATCTTACCGATACGGTTAACCGATGCGAAAAAGGACAAACACGTCAACTTGCTGTATATCCAAGAGGACAACGAGGACAACGTGGGTCATTTTGCGTGGATAAAAAATCTATCTCGCCTCGTGAGCTCACAAGTGAGCAAACATCATGGCCAAAAATACTTCTGCGATTGGTATGTATAAATTTTTTAATAAAATTGCGCAATAATTTATACCTCTCACGAATAATATAAACAATTTTTTTCAGATGCTTACATTACTTCCATTCAAGTAAAAAGTTGGAGACCCACGGTGTCGATTGTCAGGAAATAAATGACTGCGCCATCCGACTACCAAGCGACAAGTGGCTAAGTTTTAAAAATTACTACAGGAAGGAACGAATGCCGTTTGTTGTGTATGCCGACTTAGAATGTACTTTGGAGAAGACGAATAACGACCCGATAATGTCCACATACACGTATCAACATCATCAGGTATTTAGCATTGGATACTATGTGAAGTGTTCTTATGATCGCTCGTTATCAACGTATAAGTTTCGCTGCGATAAGAATTGCGTCACGTGGTTCGCCAAGAAATTGAGAAGGTCAGCGCATAGAGTAAAGTCCGTTAATATACCCATGGCAGATTTCACGCCGGACGAGCGGGAAAGATTTAATAGCGCTAAGAATTGTCACATATGCGAAAAACCGTTCGCGTCGGACGATATTCGGGTACGCGATCATTGCCATTTTACTGGTCAATACAGAGGTCCCGCGCATTCAAATTGCAACTTAAATTACACAGATTCACATTGTATTCCTGTGGTCTTTCACAATTTATCCGGTTACGATTCGCATTTTATCATCAAGGAAATAGCTACTGCCTACGATGGACAAGTAGAATTGCTTCCAATAACGAAGGAAAAATATATTTCATTTACAAAATATGTTAAAAGCACGGTCGACGACAAAGACCAGAAATCATGCATGAAATTGCGATTCATCGATTCATTTAGATTTCTTGATACCAGTCTCGATAAATTGGCCTCTTTTCTCACTAAAGATAAACTTCAAATCTTACGACAGGAATTTTCTGCAGAAAATTTCGATTTATTGACGCGAAAGGGTGTTTTTCCGTATGAGTACGTTGATTGCGTCGAAAAGTTGGAGGAAACGTGTTTACCACCGCGCGAATCATTTTACAGTTCGTTGACAAACGACACCGTATCCGAGAGCGATTACGCGCACGCGGTCAATGTCTGGCAGCGGTTCTCCATTCGAACGCTCGGCGAGTATAGCGATCTGTATCTAAAAACTGATGTCTTGCTGTTGGCTGATGTATTTGAAAATTTCCGCGACAAATGTATCGAGAGTTACGGACTTGATCCCGCGTATTATTATACATTACCCGGTTTTACGTGGAACGCGATGTTAAAGCATACGCGCGTCAATTTCGAATTGCTTACCGATATCGATATGGTCATGTTTATCGAACGCGGTACACGCGGTGGATTGAGTCAATGTTCCAACAGATATGGGTATGCCAACAACAAGTACATGCAGTCGTACGATCCATCGAAACCATCGTCGTACCTGATGTATTTCGATGTAAACAACTTGTACGGTTGGGCAATGTGTCAACCATTGCCTTGCGCCGATTTTCAATGGGTCGACAACGCTGCGGACTTTGACATTGACGCGATCGCTTCGGATTCACCCACGGGTTACATTCTCGAGGTCGATCTCGAATACCCGCAAAGTATACATGACAAGCACACTGACCTACCGTTCTGCCCGACGCGCGATAAATCACCCGGTAAGCAACAAGATAAGCTACTCGCAACGTTATACGATAAGAAGCGCTACGTCATACATTATCGTAATCTGCAGCAATGCATTCGTCACGGTCTTCGTGTCACAAAGATTCACCGCGTATTGCGATTCGCACAATCTCCATGGCTTCGCTCTTATATTGAACTCAATACGGATTTTAGAACGAATGCTAAGAATGATTTCGAGAAAAACTTATATAAATTGATGAATAACGCGGTATTTGGTAAAACCATAGAGAACGTGCGTAATCGCGTTGACGTGCGACTCGTGACACAATGGGAAGGCAGAAACGGCGCGGAGGCAATGATCGCGAAACCAAACTTTGACAGTCGAAGCGTCTTTTCGGAAAATCTGGTCGCTATCGAAATGCGTAAACTCGAGGTGAAATTCTACAAACCAATCTACGTAGGTATGTGTATTCTGGACATATCTAAGACGTGTTTGTATGAATTTCATCACGAATACATGTTACCTTTATATCGAGACACTTGTAAAGTAATGTATACCGACACAGACAGTCTCATATATCACATCGAGTGCGAGGATGTGTATGAGACGATGAAACGCGATATTCATAGATTTGACACGAGCGATTATCCGGCAGATAACGCGTACGGTATACCGCTTGTTAATAAAAAAGTACCGGGCTTGATGAAAGACGAAAATAATGGTGCGATCATGACTGCATTTGTCGGACTTAGGGCAAAGATGTACGCCTTCCAAGTCGATGGGAAGAAAGATATAAAGAAGGCCAAAGGCGTCAAAAGTAACGTTGTAACGCGAACGATAACGTTTAACGATTACATGCAGTGTTTGAAAGAGGAAATTGAAATGACGCGACAACAGATTTGTATAAGATCTAAGCGGCACGAGGTGTACACCGTAGCCGAAAAGAAAATCGCTCTAAGTCCGTACGACGACAAGCGATACATTAAGCCCGATTCTACCGAAACTCTGCCATGGGGGCATTATAAGATACCATTATAAATATATTATAAATTTATTTTATTTGTAATACATGTAATCAATACAGACATTATAATAAATTTATATATTACAAAACATTGCATCATCCTTGCATATGTCCATCCATGAATTGTGTGATTTATTGAGTTCCAATCATTTCACGTAAACCTTATTCTCTCTTTTCCCTAACACTTTCTCAACGAGTCACGTCGGGATTAGCTATTCGATGCAACTCGTGTTCATAGAATTCTCCAGTGATGAGTTTTCCACAGGAATCTTCCAGCGATTAATTAGAAACTATATTCGCGACAATTTCTTTGTGTGGTGTTACGTGCCGTAATTTACGTATCAAATAATTTTAAAATTCTATATCAACTTTCTAAACTTTCCAAATGGACAAAAACATTACCCTCATAAACCTTCGAAAACATCATACGTCTAAATATCGTATACCTAAGTATCATAAAACCCCTTTTTTAATATCTAAGCGTCCTTTCAAATGCTCTAATATCCAAGATATCTCTGCAATTAATCCTAGATTGCCAAAATAACTTACAATTAGTTTTATTACTGTCTGTTACATTTAAGAACTATGTGCTTACATTCACTTTTGAGAAACCAATCATAATTTTTATTATTGTAACGCATTACGTTATTGCCCAGATAAGAACGCATGTAGAAAAATTTTAGCCTCATTTAAATTTTAAAATATAATATATAATATATTGCGTAATAATTCTACATCTAAATTTTAAATTTTTAATTCAATAATTATAAATTTAATTATTGCAACATGTAGCAATCTTTAAAAAATTGATGCCTAAAATAAATTCCTATATAATTGTAACATTAGTAAAAATCAATCTTACAATTAGCATAATTATTACTGAATACACTTCAGAAATTAAGTTTGTAATTATTGTAAAAATTGTTGCAGCATAAAATTGTACAATTATTATTCAAGTAATAGTAAAAAATTCTTTTTATTTTTATACAACTTTGCGTCATTATTTTGTTAATATTTAGAATTTATACTTAGAACTTATAATTATTGTATTATAATTATTGTAAAATTCTATTTCAGCAAAAGATATGCGTTTTGCAGAATTATCTTAAGACAATTATTGCAAAAGTTTCCTATCTGGGCGGAAGTCATCTCTACCTAAATTCCGCCTACTTAGTTTAGCTGAAGATCCTTCTCGGATTTTGCGAGTTAGTTCTAAGTCGTCTCTCGCAGCTTGTACATTTTTGCTCTATAAACTTGCCTAGTACCGAATAAAGTCTTATAACGGGACAATTGTCTATTTTATATTAAATACGTCGTGGCTCGCACATAACAGTGGTCGCCATCGATTTTGACGCAAAATCGCGCAAGATTCGACATGTTGCGCTATTTGTAGGTGATGGCGATGCGACCAACAAAAGGTACGTATCACAGAATATGCAAATTTTGAAAGATCAACAGAATGAAATCGAGAGGAAGATGGCATCGTACCAAAATAGCGTGCAGATTGTGTTAAACGAGCTTCAAAAATAATTCAGCAGCTAGGTGACTTATCGCGCTGAGTAAAATCTCTTCATTTTGCGAAAGTAACGCCTATTTGATTTCCATTCAATTCTCATTCTCCTCGACACTCATCGCGGCGAATCTCAGACGAATTTTTTTTGTCAACTGCAAAGCGATAGTAATTGAAGATATATTTTTTAGATTTCTTCCCCGCGAAAAAAAACATGAATTCCTTCTCTCGAAGGCGTGAGGGACCGCCCCAGCCGATAACGATAAGGCCGACCCGCGCCTACGAGAGTTCGAACTTATTACGATAAAGCTCATTGTCAGTCAACGCCCGTGCCTACGAGAGTTCGAGCTCATGGGGGGTCCCCAACTCCTCGGTGAAACGGGAGGAGGAAATGCCGCCGACACACGCCGACCCCCCGCGCCAATCGCTTACGGCATTCCCCCCGCGTTTCTCTCGATCCCCCCGACCACCCGTAAAAGACTCCCGAAACATACACTGTTTATCTACTCCCATTCAACATATGTTACGTAAATGTGCATTCCTCTTGCTTTCCGTTGCCGTTTAACGTACGTTACGAAAATGTGCGATCAGTTTCGGAGTATCCCGCGCCGCGGAACTGCCTCACCCCTCTATCCCCCACGGAGCTCCAATGGGTTAGAACTCTCATATATATCCTACTTATTGGCATAGTGAGAATATGTAATAAACATATTTTATGCAATATACAAGATGTCTGGAAATTCGCACATTTCACATACATATATGGGCGCTGCTCGTGCTGTTATTGCCGTTCTCACGTCTCCGCACCGTGTTATATCTATCCCGTTATATCTTCCGATTTTTAACAAATAATAAATCGTTAATTATTGCGAAAATTGCAAAATGATACAGGACTTCTCGACTCACAATCAGTTTAGTGCACTCTACCTTACTTACGAAAATAGTCCCTAATATTCTGAGACACTCTGTTTCTGTTATTTCACAATTTATACGATGATACAGATATGGTATTAATAGAATAACACTTGATCAATTCAATATTTAAAACAATATGATTGACACGTTTACCAATTTCGTCATCTTTTGAAATCTAAATAATGTTGAATTATTACGATTATAATTTACAATTTTATGAAAAATAGAGATTACAAAATAAATAAAATTAAAATCAAATGTTGATGAATTAATTTTGATTTCCCACTGAAAGTCATCTACTTGAGCAGTTTTGTCCTTGAAAGGGCTGATCGAAAAGATGGTGATGCAATGAACTCTCAAGTCTATCTCTTCCTGCGATCGGGGATTAGCTCGAACAAGGCGCAAGCGGTGCAAGAAGTGTTTACTCTGTCGCGTTCACATTCAAACTAATCTCTATGTTACAAGTGCTATAAATCAGTGCGCTCGACATATACTCGTACAATTCAAAATTATATTATATATCCAGAACAATCTCTTAAATCGCTGATTCTGGATAAAGAACGGTGATTAGATCCATCTACCGCGAATGGGGCCTCTTCCTTCAGCTCACTTTTCTCTTGCCCCGTGTTATCATTTTTCTTCAATTTCGAATTATAGCTTACAATCTATGGTATTGTATACTTGTATCGCATATGATGAATGCATTTTCACATATTCTTCAATAACATGCATCTTATTTACACTATTATAATTTAATAATAATTTTATTATACTTTGTTATGTTTATTAGGCGTGTGAAATAAAATAACATTTAACATAATATTATGCTGTGATCAATATTTTATTTTATTTTTACCCATAATTAATCCATCACCAAAAAAGTTGTGCTTCTAAATACAATTTAATAGTAAGTGCACAGAAATTATTATAATTAAAGGTTACGCAACCGTTTAATACTTGAAGAAGTAAGAGAAGAAAATATCATACGCAAAAGTAGCGCTTTCTTAGTTAGTTTTAGAGACCTGTTAGAATAGCCAGTCCAATAATTGTCGAGCTTAAAGATGTATTTTAGACCACCTCTTAACCTTTTGGTCCACAGGTTTTAGCGGTTAGCGGTTTGCAACACTCTTCCCCCATATCCCGAATCTCCATACGAGTTGTTCCGGACTACCCATTGACGGCTATTCCCTTTTACACTTTCTATAAAGTAAATTAGGATTAACAATTAGTTTATGGAGATCTATACTATTCTTTCATTTTGTATAATGAGGAAGAATACAGACCTTCACTAGATGGAGAACGTCTCCACGGGCTAGCGACTATAAAATAAATTAGCATTAACGATTACTGAACTGTTCTTATTGTAAAAATATATTTATTAGATATTCTAGCGAAAAATATATGTACCTCCCCGGCTTTTACGAACTTCAGCATAAGTATGCGCTATCATCATCATTATTAAAGAACAAATGATCTGAAAAAATTGATAAAAATCAAAGTATTTTCGAAGTACATTTGATTGAACTTCTAGTAATTGTATCAGTTATATTGGTACATACAGCTAAATAAAAATTGATATTTAAACTTTTATCTTTTTCTTAACTCTTAGAGAAACTATCGTTAAATTTTAGTCTACGCAAATTTTGTTTTAATATTTAGTTATTAAGGCTCTTGGACCTCGCCGCAGCCATATTGTATGATGTCGGCATTCGCCCTATCGTACGTTTTAAAAGTGTATTAAAGTAATGTAAGTCGTTATTTTACCCAAATTTACATTTATTTGGAAATGGCATTTATGTGCAAATTCGGCGTGGCATTTCTCTGATGTCATAATTCAATAAGGCTTCGGCGAGGGTTCAAAAGCCTTCAAAAACGTAATAATTGGTAATACTAATTTTTTTAATAGTTCTTCAGGCTATCAATAATGATGATGTTATAAAACAGATCAATTTTCTTACATACTTGGTTGTATATATAATAAATTTGTATATATAATAAATTTGACTAGGAATGATATTTTATCTATAGCTTTTAAGGGATACTTTGTTATTTTCATTTTGTAGTGCTGAAGATTTATTGTATGAATCAAGATGTATTGATGTAAGATGAAAAATGTTGCTATTTAAATTTCACTTAAATAAGTGTCTTTGAAATCTGCAATAAACATATCTCAAAACGTATTTGGTTGATTCATTAGAAATTTTACAAGTTTATTTTAGATATTAAAATAAATTACGATGCTCTTTGCATTGTAATAACTTTCTTTATGCACTTTTTCATCAATAATTCCAAAATTAATGATGCAAATTTGTAAAATTGTTACGTCAGTTTTGAATATGTTGTTTAGAATATAATTCTTTTTAAATCGACTAAGAGATGTATATATGTAAATATATTTTTAAAAAAGTATGTTTTTGATTTTTTTATTGTCTTATGTTGGTTTTGTGGCTTTTTTGTCTAACACCGTTTTTGAAATTGACTTGTGATGTTTTGATGTGAATTGTTATAGAATGGTGTAAGAATTGTAAAAAGTTTGGCAACATAGAAATTAAAAAATGTTTTAAGATATATATTTTTTAATAAAACTTTAAATTTGGTATATTTTATGATTTTTTCAAAAAAAGTAACTCCTATTTTTGTTGTTCTGTGTATTTTCTTAAATAATAATTACTAAATAGAACTATGTATTTTCTTAAATAGTAATTACTAAATAGAACTTACAACGTATTTAAACGAAGCCATTTTAAACTTCTTTCCTTGTATTTCCTTGATCTTCTTCTGGTACAAATTCAGAAGAAACAAAGTGAAATTATAGTACTTTTATGTGTTACACATTTTTCAAAGCAATATGTATAGTTACCTAATGTCTGCTGAAAAGACAGCGAGAAGAGAATCGCAATGTTGGAAGAATTATGTGCAGTTGAAGTCTATATATACTTAGTGTTATCATAATAATTATATCATTATCTTACGTAAGCTCGGAATATTTTGCGTTTAGGTATTTTACATTACGAGTAATTGCGAAGTATTTCTTACCTAAATTACTAGAAAATTATATATGGCTCATCGCAAGTCGTCACTTTTATGGTAATCAAAGAATTTTATGTTTTAAGTACATTTTTCTATATGTACATGTATATGAAATTATATACGAAATGTTTAATAGGTATAACATAATAGGTATAACATCTGCCACATATTAAATAATAAAAAATTAATTATGAAAAACTTGTATCAAATGTTCGTTCAGCGAGAAAAAACGGCCTAATATTTACAACTAGTAGGCGCGCAATAAGGCAATGAGAGTAGAGTTCTATAAAAAATATGGTGTGTAGTTGTAAATATTAGACTGTCTTTTCTCGTCAAATTGCATAAATGCATACTGATATTCGTAAATCTCTATCAATTCGTATTTAAAATGAATAATATAAGTTACTAATAAACGTACATTNAATTTTTCAGAAAATTGAATTTTTTCGTACATTTGGTCAGTCGAATATAAATCTATAAATTAAATGTATAAATTAAATCTATAAATTAAATCAAAGTCTAATGTAAAACTCTACGCTCAAATTAATGCGTAACAATGACATGATGTTTTTACTTTTTTTGTCGCAAATTGTTTTTTTTTCCGTTTTCAGAAATGAGAAANTGCACGATAACGCTACGTGAAATCACACGACAACATCAACTATCGAGCTATCCATGCACCACACGTCCGAAACGAATCGAGTTATGCAAATTCGCGTACACGTAACTCTGTATCCGTTCTTATTGATTCGGGACGGATACATCGTTGATATTGTTTCTCAAATGACTTGACGTGCTGACATGGGACACAAGAATGAGCGTGCAGTAACAGTAGCCTTCGATACGATTATACTCTCGAAATGATATGATCCGATTGGAAATTGATTGATTTATTATGTCGCGTTCAATATGTCTGCATTACTTGTATAATTTTGCATGAACAATACACGTCATGTACATACATACGTCAAAAATGCCTTCCAATATGAAATAAGTCACATTCAGAGCCAGTAAAAATTAAGCACACGACTTGAAGCTATTCGTGTAGCGTGACTGTTGGTTTAAAAGAAATTGTTTCAAAATTGTGTCCAGGCACGTGTTTAATAGCTTTCAGTGCAGTTCGCAAAACGTGCGTGGAGAATTTCGAAATTTGTTTTAGACTAACAGACATAAGACACGAACAGCTTAATGCAATGCGCCTAATGANTACTGGCCCTGAATGTGGCTTATTTCATATAGAAAAACATTTTTTACAGCTAGTGTACATAAACATATATGCGCAAATAATATGCTTGATCTTTTGAACTTAAATAATTACACAGTAAAATTATCGACTTTATTATTTTCCAGCTAATTTTGTATATATTCTGTCTTGATGTCTATCGCNAGATATTATTTTTTATTACAATTTAGTTACAATATCAAGTTCAAAATATTAAGTATAATATTAAGTTCTTTAAAAGTAAGAATGAGTAATAAANAATTTTTCTTTAATTTTAACCATCGATGTTTTGTAATCAATGCAATTTATTGAGTCTTATTATTATGCATGCTTTATAAAGTCTAAGTCATTAAAAATTTTTTATTTCTCATTTGTTATTAGTATATTATTATAATATTTTGATATACTCAATCAGTTTGGAAGATAAAACACATGCAAACAGCTATTTATAGTAACAGAGCAATATATTAAATTTTTACGTACGTGTTCTAACTGCATGATTGCGACCCGAGTATCCGTGAGCTGGACTATCGTCGATCCAATAAACATCGTAGGTAATGGTGATGGCGCAATCACGTTACATTTCAATCAATTGTGTCCCATTCCAAATATACATATATATTCGTGATCACCTTGTTTCAGAAAACATATCTAAATAATTTAGGCTTACCTTTCCAAAAACAATAATAATTGAAATATCGAAGAAAAAATATGTCTATTATATTATTGTCTAAATAAAAACACTGCATAATTCGTAACGGAANATATTAATCAACGAAATGTAGAAATACTCTCGGGAAATGTTTAGTATGGAAATAATATTATAAGGGAGCTATTGCAATTAAAGATTCGATGTTTGGTTCAATATTGCTAAATAGAAATTCCCGACATTCCGCAATTCTCTTCAACTATTAATTTGATCGCATTCTAAAAAGTCTACTAACAATGAAACTTGTTGGAATTAAATTGCGTTTGACATATTAATAAAATAACAATTGTAACGTTGATATATGTATAATGTCGCTATTTATAATAGATAATTACGTTACCAACTATAATTGTTTACTATTGCTAATCATTTTATCTCTCAAAAATTTCTTATATTAATTATTGAAAAATTATTCCGTCTAATTTTTATCAAGCAGTAAGAAAAACAGTGGAAAATAAAAATGCTGAACCTACACGTATACGTGTACTCAAAATGGACAATTATGATTCGGACACGTGTCAGAAAAGAAACAATTCATACAGG
This sequence comes from Tetramorium alpestre, assembly GCA_021460005.1. Taxonomy (NCBI): domain Eukaryota; kingdom Metazoa; phylum Arthropoda; class Insecta; order Hymenoptera; family Formicidae; genus Tetramorium; species Tetramorium alpestre. Next base: position 469,865 of record JAJVSH010000121.1, on the reverse strand, counting down.
GTCGATAAAAATAGACTTAATGACATTGATAACTGTTAATTACTTANTTATCTGTTACTTTCAAAGTCATATAATATCTATATACATATACTTAATTGTCATAATTTTGTCAATTANAGTTTAAAACGCTTCGATACTTATCATTTTTTACACGTGGAAAAAAACGATAGTTCTTATTGCGTAGTACGTTTAGTTTATTGTGAGTTAATATAAAATAATTCCATAACTAATATTGTAATAATAAATGATAAAGTCAAATTAGGGTAAACCTGGCTANGATGGCCATAGGTTTTTAAAATACAAAAACACACATCTTTATTTTTAATATTTTTTAATACCATTCAATATATGGCTTCACTGAAACTTAAGGTAGATAATAAGGTAGATATTGAGATATAAAAAAAATTCTCAGAAATTTTATATTATTATAATATTGTAACATAAGCATTGGTCATCTTACTTGACTTTTAAGTATAAAATGGCCATAGTATTATGTGGGGTAAATAACATATATATTTTATGTTAAAAATATATCTGGGGTTCAAACGGCTGATAAGGTCGCGGTGGCATGTATCCTGCTGGAAGATACATATCTATAAAGTGCCGTGAAACCTCTCTCTCTCTCTCTCTCAAGGTCGCGGTGGCATGTATCCTGCTGGAAGATACATATCTATAAAGTGCCGTGAAACGCCGCGCTGTGAATGCAATCAAGCAAATCAGCAAATCCGATTATCTAGCGTCCTACGTCGCGAATCCCGGGCAATACGGCTTTAGCAGATAGATGAAGGGCGAAAAGCGAAACTCT
>JAJVSH010000121.1:392546-442643 GCA_021460005.1 Tetramorium alpestre | reverse complement strand
AATGTAGGAAAAGTAGATGATAATAAGAAAAAGTGAATGCGAAATAAGAATAAAGTAGAACAAATGCGGTAGGTTGCGTCAGCAACTTTCAAAAAATTCTTCGTGTCGAAACACGTCTTAACACGTTCGCTGCCAGTTCGCAACTAGGTAGGAATATCAGAGGTGCGTTCCAAAATTCAACCTTGGTTAATATACAGGGTGTCCCAGAATTGTGACATAAATTTTCGTGAGCTGATAGAGCGGACGAAACTGAGTCGAAAAGTCCTCTACCATTTTGCAATTTTTGCAAGAGTTAACGAGATATTAATGATTAAAAATCGCCGTATTAGCCCGGCCCTCCGCCAAATATAAGCGCACGGCGAGATACGACCGCCCAGCGTCATTGTTCCCAAGATCGCGAGGAGTTGTTTACTATACGCGGCAATGCCTAAAAGCGGCGGTTTTGAGCTGCGATTGTCCCCCTGTTTTTTACCAAACAACTCCTCGCGGTCTTGGTAACAATGACACTGGGCGGTCGTATTTCACCGTGCTTGTATTCGGCGATAGGCCGGACTAATACGGCGATTTTTAATCATTAATATCTCGTTAACTATTGCCAAAATTGCAAAATGGTAGAGGACTTTTCGACTAAGTTTCGTCCGCTCTATCAGCTCACGAAAATTTATGCAATTCTGGGACACCCTGTATATAAATATATATTAACCAAGGTTGAATTTTGAAATCATAATGTGATAGTCACGCACATTATAGATTATGGTAACCAAGGTTGAATTTTGGAACGCACCTCAGGAGGGAACATAAGATACTCTTCTAGACGAGGGGGGTGGAAACTGAGAGGTAAGGAGAAATCAGTCGACGGTTATATTGGAAGGAGAAAGATAATCTCTGAAGTTCAGAGGTTATCTTTCTTCTTCCAATATGATCGCCATCTTGAATGGTCAACCTTCGTCCCACGTCTCATGCTTCACCCCCGCGCATTTATGCTCTCTCCTGATATTCCTACCTCCATGATTCGGGCTTATCGTCTACATAAAAATCTGCGCATGCTCGCGCGCTGCATAATTTTGGTTTCTATAGATTGGCACGCGTGAATTGTCAGGTGCAATCCGTGCAACGCGCAACGAGATCGCGTTACTGTCGCGTGGTAGCCGGACCGGAGCCTCGTCAAATTTCATGGACGAATGATTGAGATACGGCACGGATAGAGAAGTGGCGGAAAGAGTGGACGTGCGCAGCGTGTATACAACCGTTGTGTAGATTCGCAGAAGCGACAGCGACGAGAATGAGCGAGCTCGTTTGGGGAATAAAAAACGGCGATCTCGAGCAAGTGCGAGATATCGTCGAGAACAAGGCAAATATGTAACAATGTTGATCCTTAAAACTTCGTTTCGAGAAAAGAAAAGAAAAAGACGTGTTCACGGTCGCGCGATTAGTGTGTCCAACGTCTGCTCTCCTCCTTTCTAAATTATTAAATATGTAGAATATATATATTGCACACCGAAAGCTTGTTGAACAGTTGGGAAATGAATGCGCATTTCGACGCCGGAAGTATTCGCAGGAACACAAGTGATCGTGTCATTCTGGCACACAGTCTCCCTTTAATCATCTGATGAGTTCTGTTCTGGCTTCATCCGCATCTGCATTTTATCTCTAGTCAACGATCATTCTAAAAAGTTCAAACTATATAAAGCATTTTTGAACTTGCTATCGCAACATGAAAACAGCAACTTTGTTGCCGGATGTATTAACAGTTTTTATTATGGTCGAATTATGGATAATTAATACTTATGTCAATGTAATATTGTATGAGGATACATAAAGCATTTTAGGCTTGTCGCATATCGCAACGTAAAAATTTTGTTGTATTAACAATTCTTATTAGGGACAAGGAATTATAAAGAATTGATACTTGTGTCAATGTAATGTGAGAAATATACTATGATAGTTTTATAAAATCTTTTTTTTTTATATTCAATATTCTCTTATGTTATTTATAATTAAATTATTAATTTCTTTCTATTTATCAATATTTTTGTTAATTTTATTACATATAAATGTACACGCTTAGCATATATAAAATAATAATATATTGATTTTGATTGCTCTCATATGTAGGCACATAATGCACTGTTATTTTTATCTAATATAAATTGAAAATTTAATAAATAAAATATTGCAATTATGTATTAGTTTTGTTCGAAAGATTCTAAATTGTTATAGCATAAAATTGTTGAAATAATATCCTTTATTACAGCACTTTATTCAACTACAGTTAATAGTGTGTAAATGTTAATTTAACTTAAAGAAATTTACCTAGTCGTCTAATTATTGTTATCATTTTCAGAATATTGATGTAAATCAAATGATTGATGGAAGAACGCCACTACATTATGCAGCGGATTACGGTCAAAGCGAAGTTGTCAGATACTTATTGGAAAAAGGAGCAAATGCCAATGTAAGCAATGGCTAACAAATTATTAATTAATAATTAATTATAATAGTCAAGACTACAATAAAAAAATATTACAGTTAAATAATAGTATATGTTACGTAACTGTTTTGTGTAAAATAATTTTCTATTTCTAACGATAATTGTTTTTTTTTTTTTTTAACTGTGCAATTCGAGATATGTACCGTAAAGTGCAGTAGATAAGTGTGTTTCTTGCAGGCTACAGATAAGCATGGAATCACGACGTTATTGGCGGCGATCTGGGAGGGGCACACAAACTGTGTAAAACTGCTGCTGGAGAAAGGTGCTAAACCGGACGGCTTAACGCCCGACGGCACGAGCTATCTGGACGCAGCCGAGAAAGATGAGATTAAACAACTCCTGAAACTCCACTAACATAAAGCCAAACAAAATGCGGAATCATAATTTTGTTACTTTAGTATGTTAACGTTCCTCCTTATAGAGAGAGACTATTCTACCAGCTTTGTTTTGATTTCTCGCCTATGATGACAAGAGTATGTCGTATTTAAGCACTTTAAATTAAATGAACATAGGTACATGGATGCTGTTTTATAATAATAATAATAATAATAATAATAATAATATTGATAATATACTGCATGTCGAGAGATTGTATAATGAAGAGCTCGTATTCTTCTCGCGATAATTCTTCACGGTTCTAAATATACATATAAGTTGCAGATTTATTATACCAAGATATTATTCTTTCGTGGCTGGGACGAGTTGCGAAAGTTAGTTTAGTTTAAACTTACAATCTCGTATATATAATATATACATATATATATATACATAATGTAATTTTGATATATATTTTGATCTATTCTATAAGGCGGTACATATTGTTTGTTATTATATAATTTATAAATCCTGAAAACCTTTTTATACATTTTTATGTCATCGCTCTTGAAGCATATTATTCCATTTTAAATCTGATATTTTCATGATGGCGATATGGAGTCCCTCTTAAGCAAAGTGCTAAACTCTCCTTTGAGATACTTGTGCGCTGAGTTGAATTTTAAATGACGTATGTATAAATTGCGATAAAAAAGAAGTAGTACGTTTGCAATGCTAACAACGTGTAATGTGTCTAATGGATGCTAAGAATGTACAATAATCAAAAGTAATAAGCAAATACATCATTGTTATGAATGCTGCTCTCATTTTCTGGTATCCAATTGTAACCCACTNCGGACGGTTACATTTCAAAAATGGGAGGAAGAGAAATATACTTTTTCATATTATAAAATTACATTCAAACATTTATTGAATTGAAAAAGATGTATTAACTAAGCAATATGTCATATCTACATAACTCATAAAAGATCAAATTTCACAGATTTTTATACATATATATAAAATGTTTTAAAATAAATGTACGTTTCATGTCTTTATGTACTTGTTCATTTCTGTCGTAAATTGTTTTTCCGATAAAGATAAGCGATGACTACAATATATAATGACTATATCATGTATTATCAATTATCGATTTTGCTAGAGAAAACAAGTTCCGTTTATACATAAAGAAAATTTATTATCACAAAATGCATAATTCACAGAAGACGGCCTCTACAATTAGCCGCACCACATTTGCAAATGATCACTTTACCCGGTATACTTCCTACATCGTAACTATAATTCCATGTAAGCTCTTGTCCAGCTTTTATATATTGTAACGCGAAGAAAGCTACCCAAGGAAACCGCACGTCATGTGTATCGACAAACACATTTTGCACAAACACGTTTGGATCACAGGAATGCTGAAAAAGACATTTAGATATANGTTGAATTTTAAATGACGTATGTATAAATTGCGATAAAAAAGAAGTAGTACGTTTGCAATGCTAACAACGTGTAATGTGTCTAATGGATGCTAAGAATGTACAATAATCAAAAGTAATAAGCAAATACATCATTGTTATGAATGCTGCTCTCATTTTCTGGTATCCAATTGTAACCCACTNCGGACGGTTACATTTCAAAAATGGGAGGAAGAGAAATATACTTTTTCATATTATAAAATTACATTCAAACATTTATTGAATTGAAAAAGATGTATTAACTAAGCAATATGTCATATCTACATAACTCATAAAAGATCAAATTTCACAGATTTTTATACATATATATAAAATGTTTTAAAATAAATGTACGTTTCATGTCTTTATGTACTTGTTCATTTCTGTCGTAAATTGTTTTTCCGATAAAGATAAGCGATGACTACAATATATAATGACTATATCATGTATTATCAATTATCGATTTTGCTAGAGAAAACAAGTTCCGTTTATACATAAAGAAAATTTATTATCACAAAATGCATAATTCACAGAAGACGGCCTCTACAATTAGCCGCACCACATTTGCAAATGATCACTTTACCCGGTATACTTCCTACATCGTAACTATAATTCCATGTAAGCTCTTGTCCAGCTTTTATATATTGTAACGCGAAGAAAGCTACCCAAGGAAACCGCACGTCATGTGTATCGACAAACACATTTTGCACAAACACGTTTGGATCACAGGAATGCTGAAAAAGACATTTAGATATATAAGTATGATTTATATTACAAATTTAAAATTTATAAGTACAAAGATATCAATCCATGGATTAGGAATGTTAAATACTTTTGCGAAGTTTTGAAAATTGAAATCTAAAGATTATTAAAAAATTTTGAAAGATTATTTTAAATATTATTCGAAGAAATTTTTTTATAATAAAAAGAAAATTAAATACTTAATCTTTTATTACTTACATTCAAATAACGGCCGATATTTCCAGTCGTTTTGGCGTCCATAATGTAAACNGCTTCATCTTCGCCGAAATAATGTCTCACGGACTTGAACATTGATCTCTCTATTTGCTTTGGATCTACACTAGGCTCAAATCTACTCGGTTCTCTTACGTCATCACTTCTACTATCATCATCATCATCACTGATACTGATCATATCCTGATTTTCACTCGATGATGATTTTGCCGCGAAACCTCTTGTAATACTTCCGTCTTCGCTGTTTTCTTCAGATACATCTAATTGATTGTCTATTTCGTCTCTTTTCCGTTTTCTCAGACGTTTCCTGGTAATAAAACTTTCTTTGCAATTTTTCTTATTTATACAAACATTATAATCTAACTAATGTTATAATCGTAAAAAAAATAGATTCTTAAATATTTTATGCAATAGCAAGTCTAAAAAATGAGAAACTTATTATGATGTAGGTCCATATCTACCAAGAGACCATAGCATACCTAATAGACGAAGATTCTGCAGTTGTTTCCAACTCGAAATCTTTATTAGATGCCACATAGGAGTCAATATTGAAATCTTCGTCTGAATCATTGGTGCTTTTCTTGGAATTATCCTCTTCCTCGTCGCTGACGACAATAGTTTTCTTCTTATTTTCATCTTCTGTAGATGACATCGCCATTTCCGGTTCGAGAACGTCGCTTTCGTAACCTTCCTTGAAACCTTCTACTACTTCCACATAATCTAATTCTGCCAGATACTCGTCACCATAATTTTTACCTCCTTCGTTTGCACCCTATGTAAAAAAGGTACGTATAAAATAATAAATGGACAGATAGACAGGTCTAAAAACTGATGACTGGCAATCTATTCAATTGCCCATACCTGTTCAGTGAGTAATCTTCCTGCATAAATACAAATAAAAGAACCNTGGGGAATATCATTGAGGCACCTTATACCCCAACCACGTGGTCCTGTTTTAAACACTTGNAGTTTTAATCTGAGAGGATGCTGCACCACCCTNTTAAGACATGTCTTTACGGAACATTTGCAACCGGAGTTACATTCGTAGATTCCCGTGGTCACCGGTTCGGGCAAGCGTTTATATATATAACCGACAGCAATGTTTGGCACTTTGCCTCCCAGAGTTGCTCCTTGTATCGTTAGCTGCCAGCATTGGCATTTCGTTTTATCCTGTATATTATACATATAATAAAGAGCAAAATAAAAAGTAAATTCGCATTATTATACAGTAAATGAACGATTTTATACCTGACAATCGTCCTCGCAATCGCAGCTGCACAAGAACGCAGGATCNAGATTTAGATGAACACCCTCCGTTGGTTCTCGACGTGTAGTGTACCTTATAGTGTCCGGTTGAGTGTGATCCAAATCATTTACACATGGTATCGGCACATTTTCTACACCATAACTGAGATCCTTTCAAATACGAAATCACAGAATAATTTTTTAATATCTATTTAATTTTTATATTATTATTTATATTATTATTACAATACAATATAAACATATATAAATATTCTAGTATTCTACAGAAATTATTTTTTTCACATAAAATCACGTACAATTTATTAGACAAGTTTTTACATTTTGATTTCGACGACTTACCTTAATGTTGATGAAGCACTTCTCCACGACAAAATCAGCGAAAGCGCGCACCCAATAATCAAAGTCAAACAGATCAACGGACAATGTGCTATTGNTAATGCGGAGATAACGGTGCAGTTCTTCCATATTTCGCAATCTGATGCCACACGGTGTCTGGTACAATATAACTTTTTTACCCTTGGAGAATTTGCAAAGNTGACGATGCCAACCGCACAACAGCGGAATAGAGAGTGGAGAAAGCCCTTTGAGATCGTCCTCTGAAACCTTGATGCTCTTGATACATCTTGGTCCGCATTGGTGAGCAACATATTTTTTCGGCTCGTATTTCCTCTGTGTATGGTAAAACTAAAAAAACCAATAACACACGAATATAATCATATCATATTGATTATAATGGCTTAATACTTAACATGCTAATATATGTAGTATATATGTCGTAACAACATTCTAAATTTATTAATTATTACTTTTTACTCACAACAATGCTATGCGACGGTTTCGTTTCCACAGTGGAATTGTACGATGATGTAGTATCTACATTAGTTTGTCTCTTGGCAGTACTTTTTCTAGCTACTGCACGCGGCTGTTGCGGTGCAGTNGACGGTGTTGTCACAGTCGTAGCAACTGCCGCTTTCTCCGTTGGCACATTTTGTNTAATTTCTTCTTCCACATTAGATGTATATTCGACATAAGGCAAATTATTTTTCTATAAAAATTACGATTTATAAAATAGAGGATAATCATAAACTGTTTTAATACTTTCAATTGTAACTTTCAAAGTTCTTTTATTTTCAAAAATAAATAAAATAAATTTTTGTTCACTTACATTAGATTGGGCAGGAATACGATGTCGAGTATGCGCATTGCCAGAATGCTGTTGAAGTTGTTGCCTCGCGTTAGCCTTCAACACCTCGAGAAATAAAGGACCCAATCTAGTAGATCCACGATAAATCCATTCGGTTCTCTTATCAGCGTTAAAATGCATTTGTACTAAACTCGCGTCGACCTGCATGACCTTCGCGAGCCACCATTTACCTTTCCATTCAGTCTTTACCATTTGATTCGGTTGTAATTTCACCATTGGCCTTTCCGGATATGATTCCAAGTACTTCTTCACGAACTCTCGCGATTCGCTGGGCATGTCTTCCCAAATGCGCGGCGAGGTTTCCCAGACCAAAAAGATGTCGCGATGAGCAACATATTGAGCGTAACAAGAAATACAAATAGATCTATAATATATATACAAAGATTGAGAACATGAACATTCACCTAATGGCCAGTTCATAGGCACGTTAACTTTGTAGCGCCGCAAAGCATCTAGTCCCTTAATGTTTCGTCGCATGCTGGGTTGAACGTGGTTTAGTCCGTCCCAGAAAGCGTCATCTAAGAATACTTTCAGCATTTTGTCGCTATTCATTTTAGGCTCCTGTTTCACATCCCCAATCTTGAAAACTCTACGGCCAAATCTCACTCTGCCGGCACTTCGCCATCCTTTCCAACTTCCGGTTGATTGTCCGACAATTCTTTTGTTGCCATCTCCACTATCTTGCTCCCAGCTGCAGCAGCTGCGGATGCTGGTCCCTTTTTGATGTAAGCCTGGATCCCTGTCAGGACAGGACCAGCCACGTACTGCAGCACTCTGCGTAAAAAATCTTCTGCAGCATCCGGATCAGGCAAAATTAGATCTGACATTCGTCCCTCAAACGCATCAGAACCCTTCAGAGCAGCCATGGAGTTCAATGCCCATAATCGATTCGGTGCTAACGGATTCGAACTTGGATACCTGGCGCAAAAAATCAGTGTGTTACTCTGCAAAAACTGGTCTTCCGTAGCCCCATATTTTCCAAGTGTACTGCATAGACCCCATTGCTCAAAACAGTGGCCATATATTATGTCCCTGGAACCAAGTTCTTTACATCTCAACTCCGGCAAATATCTCAGCACATCTGTTGTTGCTGTGTACAGTATTCTGGATATACCGCTGCCATGTATCATCTGCACGCCCATAAACTGGCGACCAGTGTCCGTGACTACGAGCTCAGTATCAGTCACATTCGAGAGATCCTTCATCCCGTTCTTCTTATTCCATTGTAAAACAAAGGACATAGGAACCCCCGAATATGACATAAAATCATAGGTGGATTCTGGTGTTCGTAAATACCATGGGAAGACGTCGTCCCAATCCCAAACATAGCCAGGCGCCACAAAAACGTCCGCTGCCGTAGACCAATTAACCATCCCACTTGACAAGTCCGTCAATAGGTCACAGTACATAGACCGCAGATTATTCATTTTCAGATATTCTGGGACAAAACCATACCAACTCTTCAGGTGCACATCATTCTTTGAAAGAAACAATACCGTGTCACCAGCCAATGCCACACTGTTCATGTGCACCCAGGTCGCCAACCCCGCACCGCTTGGAAACATAAATCCTCCATTCGAAGGAGTGACTAATTCCACTGCAATTGATAATCTCATCATACTGCTACATGTTGCTACGTTGTAGCTTGATGATCCCACCATCTGAGTTCCTGCGTGCCAAGCTTTGGTTTTCTTCACAAGTTTGCGCTTCTCACCACCTGCTTCAACCACCTGCATAACCGGATCATATGTTAATCTCATAAAAGCTGTAGGTAGCCTATGTAATGGAGAGTGCCCACACGCATTAAACGCAGCCAACTGTTCACTCTTCAATTCATCGACACTAGGGTAATCTTTAGTGCCATCTTCTTCTTTCGGTTCATATGGATTAGCCTTCACTCTGCCATTTTTCCTATCAATGGTGTTCGGGTAGGAGCCTGAATTTGACACATGTACAGCCCAAGCGCCAGACAATGGCTCTGATAGATACTCGGAATCCGATTTAGGTGAAGTATACATCCCAAATCCAAATCGTCCATACAACTCCGAAACAAGGGCAAGGGTACTCGAAACAGTCACTCCTGTACTCATGTGATCCATATGCTCTCTGACTGCATCTATTATATCACCTCTCGCCATTGCTATGTTGTCTGTGTTGAACCAATCCGACCATATATTATCAAAAGATGTTTCCCGTACGTCCATGGTAAGTGGATTTACCTGATGACTACCGAGCGATATTTGGCTAGGCAGATTTGCTGAGCTACAATCTATCAAAACCAACATAACTCGCAGTGGCCCTGGAATTTCAACACAGTTCACTTTAGGCATCGTATCCACCGTACCTTCTCGCCAGAGCTGCCAGTCAGTCCCTCTCCACTCCATTCCCTGATGATAATTCACAGATCCAGCCCAAAGTTTACTGTGCATGTAAGATGCCACATAAGGGATTATACTTCTCCGAGTTAGTAGAGCACTTCTTATAGGCACCATAGTCCAAGTAACATCCATATTCTTATACTCCCACCCAGGAAACTGGTCGGTCTTGTTCAGTCCTATACTTATAGCCATGTCTAAAGACACATATGTTACAAATGCACCATGGTTACCACAATAAACGGTACTTTCCATTGTGCCCGACTTCCTACACCTTCGTGCAAACTGGTAGCGCACTGGATCGTTTTCATACGGTTCCGGCTCTAATGATATCGACAAGCACATCGCTCTTAGTAGTGCTGCTTGTTCTAATGGATTCTCCGCGGTTATACTTAACCATTTTGCCAAGGATAACAATGACGAACCATCACGCATAGACGGAGCCCTGACTATATTATTCAACGCTCCTTGTGCATGCGTTGCACTTAACTTCTCACGCATGGCCAAATACTCCGGTGAAAAAGGAATTTGTCTTCCCAGTTTTATGAAGGGCATGTGTGAAACAGAAAACTTCGCAGATGGAATCAATCGCGATGTAATCCACGCATTTCCAACCAACATTCTCTCATCCCCCCCGGCATCAACGCGTTCATACGACTCAGAAATAACATCATCAGAAAACGCACGTTTCATTTTAACCACCTTCTTTTCTTTTGTGTCCCATACATATAGACCTGACTCCATTAACATGCGCTCACAATCGCTCATATTTGATAAAATCTTTGAGCTATATCTCCTCGCCAATTGGGATGCAGTCTGGATTTTAACTGGTTTTGCGTGCGGATACCAACTCTTAGAAGTGATATACTGTCTGGTCATGCAATTATATGACACCTGTGAATAGGTCTTGCACCCCGCGAAAGCCACCGTATCCCTGTACCTAGGCGCACCCTCTAACCCCACGTCGTCTGGCCCTGTCTCTCTTGGAGGAGCGATTATTTTTGCTGCCAACAAAGCCGCAGACAAATCATGCGAAACCACTAAACTTTTTGATAACTTAGATTTCGCAGATACCACATCTGATGCCACCGATCCAAAGGTTTTTGAAGAATCCGTGTCACCTGTAGACGGAACCACGACGGAAGATGCCCCTTCCGAACGCGATTGACCGCCGGCTGTCAAGCTGGAAGACATTGTTGCCAATGTATGGAGTCGTACAGCCACCAACTCCACATCGTCAAAAAATACCAGATATCTACAATAAATATATTAATGATATTAAATAATTTAATATTACAATGATACGTAACTTGTAAAGTTCTTTAGTTCTATATAATAAAATTTAGTATCATCATTTTCTTTGAATAAATCAGTTAAAGAAATCTCTAAACAATGCTCACCTGTACTTATTTATAGACTTTGGTGTCTCAGCAATTATTCCGCTGTAGTAATTATTGGAAATGTCATCGCGAAATATGGCCACAACTCGCGTTCCAACTGGGATTATAACTTTACTCACTTCGGTTAATGCTAGCTGTTTGCCAGTGACGGTCCTGATCGCCGAATTATATCTTTTTTGGATAAGTTTTACGCGAGCGCNCCATGTTGAATTTGTTGAAATACTTAATACCTATGGAAAGATCCTTGTATTAGAATCTTTTTTAATCTCTTCTCTTTATGTCNAATCGAGATATATAAGCGAAGAAAATATATATTCTATATGATAGATATAATGGAGATTCTACAAACCTTTGCTTTAATCCATGGCATAACAAAACTTTTCATGATATAAACAATATCGTCCACTGCCGGAGTTCGTTTAACGAGTAGACCAATTGGTGGTAAATTAGGAACTACCACCTCCTTAGTACTCGATGGTTCAATCGCTAAGACCTCCTGACTGTCTTGCAACAACGCAGAAGGCAGAACACGTACTTGCGTTACTTTCTTCGTTGCTACAANTGGGTGGATCTCATCGTTTATTTGCAATTCTTCGAGCATTTTAATTTGCGGTCTAAAGTCCTCGTACAAGTTGTCACGTAATTTATCCACAGTACACATTACTTCCCGTATTTCGGTATTAAGAGACTCATTTGCCGCTGTCAAATGTACAATATAATATAAAGCATGTTTTATATCTAAATAAAAGAAGAGATAAGGTTTGTACTTTCACATGCATCTTATTTTTATACTTATTTTTTATTTATTTTATTTTATTTTTATTTTAACTTATTTTTATACTTTGTAACTAGAAACTCGCTTTACCAATTATATTCTGCCATCTCTTCTTCAAGGTTTCACACGCAACTTTAGCTTGCTCCTCCACGTTGTATTTTCTGTAGATATATGACAATGTATCATCTAATTTATCTTTGATATCTAAAAGTACATCTTCCGGTATGTATTCTGTAAAAATGATNAAAACAATTATGATTTTATCAATTNCGATTTGGTAGTTGCAAAGTTGAATTTTTTCTTGATGCTATTAACATTAAAAGCTCAATGTACCATCACTATTTGGCTCTCTTTTCTTCTCGTCGCCGTCAGAATCATCGCTGTCAGAAATTTCCACTTCCATTGTATGATCCGGAAAGTAACAATCTAACACCGATTTATTTTCTAAAAAGGCTTGTACCAATTTCTACAAACGAGNTAATAATAATATTAATATGTGATGCATCGTAACATATTCAATTAATAATCTCATAATATGTTAAAACCAAAATTACCTTCTGATGTTGCAGAGCAACGTCAAAACATTCTTGACATATTAAACGTTTCTTCTTTTTCTCCAGTGAAACTCCATAGAACGCGCACGCGAAGGAAGGTGCTGTTTTCATGTTTACTCCAGAGCGACATTTAAAATTGACGCAGTTACTATTGCAACTTTTAGATTTAGTCGCACTTTCCTCGTCTTCATCCGACATTAATTCAATGATCTCCGTGCTGTCTGCTTGTGCCATTTCTCTGACAATTATTTGAACCTATNCTAAACAATGCCTAGAAACAAAATATTCATCTTGATGATACTAAGAGAATACCAGTGGTACAAAAGGAACATTTTCTTTGATCCAGANCCGCATAAGGTAGACACTGTAAACATAATGTTATTCTTGCGACTGCTCTANGTCTGTTTATTTGTAACAAAAAATTTTTAAGTAATTTTGAGATATCAACTTTATTGATAATTTGCGTGTAAAGTACAAATTTTAATCAACTTAATTATATTCTAAAATTTTTATATTACTGTGATTTAAAATTGCTTGTGGATTAGTTGGAATTTAAGTCTACTCTTAATAAGTTATGATATAATTTTCATTTTGTGACGCTGACTTAAAAACATAATCACTTTATACAACATTGTAATCACATAAATTCTAAAATATATATGTAGTATAAAAATACAATTCTTTACAAAATATAACCTTTATAATCCTATTTTCTTCCTAATTTCATTTTTATAAGTTATCTATTNGCTTAATNGCGTATTCGAGATTGATGAGCAGAAAAGGGATTAAAATAAAGGAAGAAATTAAATGCACTATGCACATACGAATTAACGATTAATAATAATTATTTTTGAAACATACCGCAAATATACTGACAGGTAAACGCAAAATGCGGTTAGGTCAGTTTTATTAATAGGTTAGGTTAAAGGCTTCAAGGCTTGAATCCATAAGTAAATTTGACTTTACACATTTCCGGTTCATTTACGTCGCCACGTATAGATGCTACTTCATTTCTTGAAAGAAATTAAAAGATTTTAATAATTGTACATACAAAATATATATATTTGTTTGCAATGCATTTTTCTTAGAAGATTAATCGCGTTTTAGAAATTTAAAATGTATATTTCTCTATATTTTTCATTAAAAAATCAACTGTATTTTCAAGTTTTACTTTCAATTCTTGAAANTCTAGGCTCTGCCATGTTCGGTCTGGTTTTAATCAAATTAATCAATTTAGTAAAGAATCGAAAATGCCCGAATTCGAGTTAATTCAATAGAGCTAGGACACAATGTCGACGCAAATTTATTTTGAATTGTTGCGATCGATATCTGCATTTCTAAATTACGTTATTTCCATCTCCTGTCTATTTCTATCAATTAATTGATTTTCAGCTCATTTTTAATTTACTTTTTAGCTTTTTCCAGTTCTAAAAACTAGAATACCCGTAGCAATCTCACTTGCGTCGCTCGCGNTTCTGACGCGCCGTCGAAGCGCTTGCCGTTTGTTATGGTTTGATTATTGCTTGCCAACGCGGCTGAAGTAATCGATACAGCCGCACGCGTGCACCAACAGCAACGGAAAATGGTAAACAATACTTCTTTTATTCCCACAACTCCATTGAACGTCATAAATAATATTTAAATATCTTTATAAATTGCAAAACATTTACGTGCTATGAAAAAGGAACGCATAATGTCAATGTTTCTTTTAGATTTTGTCGAGGGCCAAGCCGGCCTCGTCGGAGGGCGTCCGGACGTCAGCGTCGCGCAAGCAGATACCGAAGTTGGAGGAATTTCTGGAAAAACGGGACTACACCGGCGCCCTGACGCTGCTGGAGTTCAACAATAGCACCGGCGGTAGCCTGGAGACGGACCTGTGGATGGGATACTGTGCCTTCCACCTGGGCGATTACAAGCGCGCCGCGACAATCTATGAAAACTTGAGGAAGAAGGATCATGTGCCGCCGGACGTCCCGACGAACCTGGCCTGCTGCTACTTTTACCTGGGCATGTACCCTGAGGGACANAAGATCCTGGAAGACGCGGCGGACAGCAAGCTGCGAACCAGGCTGCTGTTTCANCTGGCCCACAAGATGGGCAACGAGTCCAAGCTGATGGAGTACCATCAGATGCTGCAGGATGTTATCGAGGATCAGCTCAGCCTGGCATCTATTCATTACCTGCAAGCTCACTATCAAGAGGCCATCGATGTCTATAAAAGAATTTTACTGGACGACAGGTTGGGTCTCTTTCGTATCATTAGCAAAACGATTTGGAGGAATATCTCTATAGAATTGTCTNTATTATGATCTCTGGCTATCACGTCCTCTTGCTCTACACATTTTCACATATTTGTGCAAGTTTAAAGAAAAGCACCAAGAGATGCGACTCCAGAGCAGACTCTGAGTTGTATTTCCTCACCCAGTTACTGGAGAATTCCAGNTACCTGTTCCTTCAGCTCCTTCCTCGAAGTCATTCCTATTATTTTCAATCTTGTCGTCATTGAAATCAAAATGTTAGCTTAAGGTGATGCTGGAGCCGTCCGCGGTACTGATCGAATTTTTGTGAAAGGATTTCTTCGTATTACTTTCATAGAAAGTATTGGAAAACCTTTTACAAAATNAAAGTATAAACATTAATATGTGTCTGTTCGGTAGTATTTATGTTAAAAAAAAATAATTTTTAATTAAAATGGTCATGGCCGAATCACAGGTAATCACATATTTATGTGCTTAGGAACATCTTACATTCGTCAACGGTTATACCACGCTGAACAGCACAAGTTCTCGTCCGATCACTTAAGTTAAGCAGCGTTGGGCGCGGTTAGTACTTAAATGGGTGACCGTTTGGGAACACCGCGTACTGTTGGCACTTCTTTTTTTTTAAATATTAAAAATTTTTATTTTCACAATAAATACTACCGAGCGGACCATATTAATGTTTATACTTTCATTTTGTAAAAGGATTTCCAAATCTATGAAAGACAATACGAAGAAATCCTTTTACTAAAATTCAGTACCGTAGACGGCTACAGGACCTACAGGACCCTTTAATACGAATAGCGAATAGTTTTCCATTGAAATTAAATAGATTCTATAATTTTTTCCAGAGATTATCTAGCTTTAAATGTGTACGTAGCTTTGTGCTATTACAAGCTAGATTATTATGACGTAGCTCAGGAAGTACTTCAAGTTTATCTGCAGAAATACCCGGATAGCGCGATCGCGATTAATTTGAAAGCGTGTAATCATTTCCGTTTGTACGACGGAAACGCTGCGCAGCTCGAGATGAAGCAGCTCATTGAGAAGATATCAAGTTCCTTCAGTTCCGGCCACGATCTTATACGACACAACACAGTTGTACGTGTAATTTTTCTCAATACATTTTTACTTTTCATACTTCTTATTCGCTCTTCACGCAGGTCTTTAGAGGTGGCGAAAACGCCTTGCAAATTTTACCCAATTTGGTGGATGTCATACCGGAAGCCAGGCTTAATTTAGTAATATATTATTTGAAACAAGACGATGTCAAGGCAGCCTATGATCTGATCAAAGATCTGGAACCAGCAGTTCCGCAGGAATATATTTTAAAGGGCATAGTTAATGCTGTTATAGGCCAGGAAACCAATTCTGTAAGTCATCAAGAGCCGCTGTTAACTCATTTTTTCGTAATTGCGTTACAAAAGCTTACCACGAAATTTTCTTTAGCGTGACAGTGTAAAAACTGCACAACAATACTTTCAACTAGTGGGCTCCTCAGCGTCAGAATGCGATACCATACCTGGTAGACAATGCATGGCATCCTTCTTCTTCCTTTACCGGCAATTCGAGCGAGTCAGACTCTATCTGAATTCGATAAAAACATATTTTTCCAATCAGGATAACTTTAATTTTAACTATGCTCAGGCGCAAGCCGGAGCGGGCTACTTCAAAGAAGCGGAGGAAGCTTTCCTGACAATACGCAATGAAAAATATAAAAACGATTACATCTACATCAGTCTCCTATCATACTGCTGTAAGTAGTTATTTTGTTGTAATTTTTGTCAAGTAAAATTATTTAGTAATTATTTAACGAATTGCCCTTTTAATTTAGACATAATGAATAAAAAGGCTGAACTTGCCTGGGAACTGTATTTAAAGATGGACACATCGGCGGAATCTTTCAATCTTCTTCAGTTGATTGCCAATACGTGTTACAAAGTAGGCGAATTCTGGTATGCCGCCAAAGCCTTTGATATGCTGGAACGTATGGACCCGAGCCCTGAGCATTGGGAAGGAAAACGCGGCGCATGCTGTGGCACTTTTCAGTATATTGTCGCGGAAAAGCTACCAAAGTATGTTTTTCATTCGCACATTCATGAGAGATTATTGTATAATTGAAAATTAATAAATTTATAAATTGTCTTTTTTTATCACGTACAGAGAACTGCTGTCGGAGGTGATACAAATTCTGAAAAATACATCCAATTCTCAAGTAGAACAGATAATACGCGTTATGCGCAAATGGGGAAAGGATAACCGAGTAAACTGTTAATATCAAAGTTCGTGAACATCGTTATCAATTCCGTCCAGAGAAATGCTTGTATTTTATAAAATAGTAACACATGCAACATGTGTAGCACGTACGTTGTTTGAACTATGATACATTTGTTACAATGAGGAGTTGTAATGTTCTATCTCCACAGCAATATATTCTTGTACATCTTATTTTATAAGACTAAAAATTTGTAATATATGTATTAAAAATAACACCTCGTTATCGATTTAATATAAAATAGATATATTTAAACTGTAGTACACTCATATTTTTAATATAATATCAATAATATAATAGCAATAATTAATTTTAACAAACACAATCGGTGAATTATAAAAAAACACCATAGTCAATGGCAATATTTCTCATACTCTTCCATCTTCAAACGACTCTTAAAACGCGAATTATTTCTGAAAAACTGCGAGTATCTCAACGCGCATCGATAACTTGCGTTTATACACAGTTTATCACAAATATTCCTGATGGAATGGCTGCTAGATTTAGCATAAAAAAAAGGAGATGCAAAAGAAGGAAGAAAGAGGATACTAAATGACCTGACCATTAGCATCCTGGAAAATTGAGCAGACAGGAGTAAATACTCTAACATTTAAACATTCAATGTAACAATGTAATGTCATGACAGGCAATGAAAGCACAATTTCTTTTCTTATCAATCTCTCGAATCGGACTGGACAGACAAATCTATTAAGTCGTTCGATTATGAATAGGTACGCGTTAAGCTGAAAACAAATCTAAATAAATGATTCTCAACGAACTTTAAATAAAGGAATCGTATACAACGTGTTTTCAAGTCGAATAATTTATGTCGTGTTTTATATATGCAAAAATCTTTTCTACATTCTCTCTCCAATCCGATTCTGTCGATTTCAAACTTGTAATTCCTTCAAAAAAGTGAGAGAAAGAAAAATGTTTCTTTTTGATAGCGTTCTACATCGCGTTTATTTGACGCATTCGCGAACGTGGAGAAAGAGTGCCTGATAAGAGTCGTCACTACATCATTATTATGTTATAAAAATAGCATCAAGGAATTTCAGTGTTTTCATTTTCTTTTCGGCGGAATTTCAGGCGTGGTACACTACGGATTTTTCTCTCTGGGACATCTCGTGCTCTAATTGACAGCACTCGTTCTCCGAAACGCGTTTTTGTCATCTTTTTAATGCTCGAGAATATCGGGTGTAAGATCTTCACGAAATCCATACATTATTATTCGATTATTACATTCCATTAATTTAAACATCATTGTTCCTCCGAATTGCGTGACGCATACGTACATCGTGTCGATAGATTAAGACGTAGATTCAATAAGATTACGCTACTGGTAATAGATACGGTAATGATACAGCGGGGACTTTTGCAAAATTTTACTTCGCTATAAATTGCGATAATTCTCTCTCTCTCTCTCTCATTCATCACATGTACACGCACACAGATATCGCACTTCTCGCACGCGCACTTCTCATTAATATCCTAGAGCTTTTGTGCTCTCATTCATACCGCACCTCAATACAATACACGAAGGAAAGAAGTGACTGACTTTTCGGCAATTCCGATTGCCAACACCCGATCAGGCTCGATCGGCGTATCTTATCGTATAACAAGAGGCATTAAAAGAAAACTCGTTCAGTGTGCGTGGAAATTTCAAACAAAGCTCGAAAGGATTTGTATCACAAAGACGTGTTCTTCATCATGGAGATTACAGAACATTGAGTTTTGCCTTTAATACCTCTCTCAAATATCTGCTCTCAAATTTCAAATCTCTGAGAGCGTTATATCGACGATTATAATTGATGTAATCTCGACGAATTCAATTTTATGACGCTACATGCATTCGAGAAGGGACTTTGTCACCCAAACGTCGCATTTCATTTATTCATAATAAGTATAAGGATCAGGATCTAAACGTGAATTCAACCGAGTTGAATATCGATATCACCTTTCTGTATCACGCTCTGTATACAAAAGAGCAATTGTCAGAGCGTCTCGGTGTCGGTCCGTTTCTACTCATTCCGCAATGTTCTTCATAATATCCCTTATTTCTTTCAGTTACAGCAATATAATTTTGTACAACACTTATTCTTTTTTTTGGCAGTAATGTTGAATGTAAATTTACATTAAATGGCGAGATTTCTAAATAAGCAGATTGATCTTTTCCTAGAAAATACACGTGTGTTACGATAAAAAAAAAACCAATGATTTATGTGCTGTAATTTTTCTTCCATAAGTTTCTCGATCCTAAAAGTTTCCAGACTTAGCGAACATAACGGATCTACATGGTACAATGTCATTAAGAATTAGTGATGTAAGGATTGCACTTTTAATTAAATGAAAACAAAAATTATAATTCAACTAATCCTTGGCTGGTTTGCGATACCTATAACGATATAACGATAGTACACTATGTAGATCCTTGGATTCGTTATATACGAGTTAAACCAACGTGCAACATCTGCATTTACGTGCCCGACGACGTACTGTACTCGAATGGGGCAGGGACGAAGGATGCTGCAATAATATAATACGTAGATCGAAGAATCCGTACAGCGCGTAGATCCGAATTAAGCGAATCGTACAGACATGATCTACGCGACGTAAGAATAGCCTCGGTTTATATCGATAGAAAGTTATATAATAAGATTGAGTAATAAGAAAACGGCTACTTAAAAGTCCATGTATACAGAGTATTTATAATAGAGCAATGTCGTGCCGCTCGGAAATTCTCTTTTTTTTTCTCTCTCTTTCTTTCTCTCCGCCACGAGAAATCAGCATCCGGCGGAATACAAGGATCAAATATCAGTTCTTCCCTCTTATAGAGACGAGCAAGATCCGAAATGATGAACCACGCGACACTCGTGACACATCAATTCATGTCTTCGAATGCAAATCGCACGTGTGTCGTTTGGCATTTTCGTATGGCGTTGCTTGGTGGCTCAAAGTGGTGGATCGACAGTCTGGTGTGTCAAGATAGAAGAGACTCCTCACACGGAAAACGATTGGCGCTGAATTGGCAGCATTAATAATTTGTGCTAAATAATTCAATCACGTACAGTCTTTACGTATCGTTTAAATGAAAGGGAATCCTTTTCAACTTTTAATTCTGTTCTCCTTTGACTCCACTCTCGTGCTCGATCGACCTTTTGTTCTATATGTACGGTTACTCTGATTAACGGGATACATAAAATATACAAGTATCTCAATACTTCGGGCGTTGTCCTTACGTTGAAAGGAAGAAACGGCGAGACGATTTCGCATTCCCCGAAGCCTACATTTAATCGGGAACGATGTTCCTTCCGCGATACGGAAACGCATGAGTATTAATTCTTAAAACGAAAAGAGGAATTTGCGTCGCATTTACGTTGATTACACGTTACTTGCGCCTCACAGAAGGAGAAAACGTCGCGAAAGGATCATTGGCCTAGCTCAGTCTGTATTAAACTTGGTCTTGGTGTTCGCACAATCCGTGGCACGCTCGGGAATAAACGCGAAACTATTATACATAGTCCCTTTTACATCTGGATTTCTCTCTCTTCTTTCGCTTGTAGCTGCGCGTGAGGCTGTGCGTCGCCACACTGTTCAACGCTGCTTTTGTGCATGCCACGGCACTTGTATCCTAATTTCTATCCCTGAAACAGACAGAGATCGTTTCTTTTCTTGGATAAGAAGGCTTTTGAACGAGTCGCGCCGACATGCAGAGAAAAGGTAAACACTTACCCTGGCCCAGGATAGTAATAGGGCGGCGGTCGTTCGTATTCAGTGCTTAAAGGAGGCGGAGCCCCGGCAGCTGGTTGATACCTTGGCGGACCACCGTTGGGGAAGTCCCAATTTCTATAAGAATAACACGTGTGATCTCAATAATTGACGCTCGATAGCGTAACGTTCAAATTCGGTCGTAAGATCATAACATTTTGCATTTCCTAGCGTTTTACTGATCCGCTTAGCCTTTTCCGCCACCCATCCAGCATCGGCACAAGGGTGTCCATCCTGGTTTAGCAGTGTGAAAGGGCTAAACGCCGATCTATCGTGTCCTTGCCACAGTAAAATGCCTTAGCGAACTAATATACGATACAGCAGCCGCCCAAGCGAAATGAAAGTAATATATCGTATAATCCGAGTGAAACGTCCCGATTACAATTGCAAAGTATATTCTCGTTGAGACAGGCATGCTTCTTCCCCGCGGCAAGTTGCAAGGTACCTTCAAGCAAAATCAACATCACGGAAGAGACGTTACTCGATGCGGGAGTTGATCTAATGATCGCTCTTATCGAAAGTACTTAATTCCAGTTAAGAGAACGCCCTCCACGTTGCGTGGGGAGGAAACTGAACAATTATTCGGACCCTGTTTCAGGCCGTCTCTTGCGAAAAGCCTGGCTCTCTTGCAAAGCTATTCGTGACATGACCAGTTGAATAAAACAAAAAACTAAGAGAACTCAGAGAAAGAAAGAGAGAAAAGAAAAATTGATCGAACGAGCACGAACGCAGGAGAAGACACGCAGAAACATTTGTGTAAGACAATAGTCTTTGCGACTTACGTGCAGAGGCGTATCGAGAGACGCGAGAGGCCGAGCCCCCCGCAGGGTTCCCACTCACCTGGAAAGAACCGGGAGAAAAATCGTGACCATCGGGGTTGCATGAAATGCGTCAACATGGTGCTACAAATCAAAGTCGCGTGGAGGGAACCGGAACGGCCGACGCCGTCGCCGCCGCGGATGTCGCGCTCTACCCTGGTCGTGCGCGACGAGATCCGCCCTTCCGAGGCCCGATGGCCTCGGCGAAACGACGTCGGCCGTCCGCGAAGATCTAGGCCTATGGAAATGATATGAGATCACTCGACGAGTGGGAACCCTGCTCGTGCCGGGAGAGAGAATCACGAGGAGATCATACTGACCGCCAGATACAAGTGTCGATATATATACTCAAACAAGGTGAAAGCGTTTACGTTTCACAGGAAGCTGGCTTTACGCTTATCGGTGCCGTTAGGGACTTACTGCGACTCTAGTGATAGACTAAAGACTTTACTGTGAGGTTCTGTTTTTGAAGGGGCGGTATGTTCGTGGTTTCGCCACGATAGGGTGAAACTGTAAGAAAGAAATAAGAGGTGACGACCGATGAAACGGTAAGAGATGAGAGAAGAGAAAGAGAGAAAGGGACAGGAAGAGAAAGAGAGATAGGAACGAAAGAACGTAACGTTGCCACAATGCCACGTTAAACGCGATATAACGCGTTGATAACGTATCATTCTCAGCGCTACGTCCCGCTCGAGATGCGTGCGATGTCGGTGATTGGTCGGCGTGAGAGGGATTTCATCTCCAGGGATAGTAGTCGGTAATAATCGGCCCCGGACGAAGACGGCTCCACTTACTTGGGCGCCAGATCGGAGTATCTCGAGTCGTGGTGCGACGTGCTCTGGTGGGCGTCGGGGATCCTCTCGCGCTCGCCGTATCCCACCGCCGGCCCGTCGTAGCTCTCGACGTACGCCGCGGGGTGATGATGCCTGCCGTGGGAGACGTGCTTCTTGTCGTGGACGCTGCAATAAGACATTTCCTTGAGACGCCTGCCCCAACAGCGCGAGTGCTCGTCATGCGAGTTAGAGACGCGGGGTGCGTGTCGTTCGCTAATAAAGCCGGTGTATCTGTTAGGAATCTCCGGTTCAGCGTTTCCCAATCCTAGTCGCGGAAAAATCGCCCCATCTCTTTTCTTGGAAATTCGAATTTCAGAAAATTCGCGGCCTTCATGTACTTCCGCGCTCGAGCAACGCCCTTTGGGAAACGCTTCTCCGGGTCGTGCGAGTTTTAACGACGGAACTGCGCGCGAGCTCGCAGAATGATGAATTGCACCTCGATGCTCAGTAGACTGCAGTGTCATCGTAGGTTGTCGTTTTGTGTGATGGAATTAAATTGACGCGGGATTGAATGAGACGAGATGAGACATATTGAATTGGATCTTAGATCGGGGATCCATATGCGCTGACTCACTTTGATTTGCTCCGATTTACTCTGTTAATTGGAGATTTAATGGGAAGACTCTCTCGTGTATCTAATCACTATGCGAGCTCGGTATACAGTTCTTACGGTTGAAAAAACACTTCCCAGACGATCGTAGCCGGTACGCTTAATCTAAAAGCCGTAATCTATCCGCATACATATGCTCCTCCTAAAAGCTCCTAAGCAGAAAATATCAATGCTACGTTAGCGGTAGGAGTGTGGTCGAATAAGCGGAAAATAAATTCCAGAATGTTTAACGAAATTTGACACGCAACATATCGTACTATAAATATATACTCCAGGCAGAGAAAAAGTTAGGATCTTTGTAAGGGGGTGCGTGTTACATGCAATATAGAAATTAAGATATTGGCAAAAGATATTCAACATACACTGGAGTGATAAATAGTTTCAAACGTATGTTCTTCTTTCTTTAAATAATGAGCATACGGATGATATTGCAAAAACTTCAACATGTCGTCTGAATACTTTTATTTTCTGTTTGACTATGTAAATGTTTATGTATCTTATCTATTCAAACATAAGTTACTCAATCATATTTATGCCTTTATATTTTTCTATTAAAAAAAGATATGATCACATTGTATATTAATGTTTGGAATGACTGAAAGGGATGACGTTAGGCCATTTTTTTAAAACAGACTTTTGATGTGAAAGATTATTCAATTTATCGTATTTATATAAGGCCTTATTTGAAAAAAATTTATTCCTATCATTTCGACTTATTTTGAATCGTAGAATCATCACTATTTCAGGTACGTCCACCTTATATATAACACTATTAATATTTATTAGAATTTCATTTTAATTCAAATACAAATTTAAGTTTTTTAATTTAATACAAATTTAACAAATTTTAATTTAATTTAATTGTACGTCATTATAAAAAGGAAGGTATCCATTTATGTATGTCACTCAAGTGTACTTGTGTAAAAAACGATTATATCAAATTATTATCTCGTGAGTGCTAACGTGGTTCATTTTCTTTGTTCTCTGACGATTAAAAGGGAAAAAGAAGAAACGAAGAAGAAAAATATATTTCAAATAACGAGATATTATTCTTAATTACCAGAAAGCGAACCACTGTATGGTCTACGGAGTGTAAAACAGGATACGGGAAACGTTGTGTCACTTCGAACAACTTATATCGCATAGAGACTTCCGACAAGTTTTATGTATACATGCATATATCTCGGGATACGTGGGACATGCGAGCACACTTTGGCTTTGTCGTGGTATACTTACTGAGCGAGGGGTATGTTATCCCTGTCTGCGTACGCGTCATACAAATATTCACTGTAACGGAGCGTGTTAGCGGTTAGATTCCAACAACCATTCCACACATTAGACAGCTACTTTAAACATAATCTAGGCTACCGCGATGGACCGCGACCAACCGTCCTAAGTAAAACAGATTTTCCACAATCTCACGCTGTGGCTCGTAGTTAGCAAGAGAAAGCTGATAATTAGGGCATTTTTGCAAACACCGAAATAGCGCAAGTAATTTAATTGAAGTATGTAGTACCGGAAACTTTTCATAGTACAAAATCGTCCTCACTGACTGTAAATAAGAATTGTTAATACATTGTGTAAAGAAATTCAAATTAGACATGGAGCGATTACGTATCTTAATTATCTTTGCTTTGAACAAACAATAAGTTTCTGAGATCGAGGGAATAATTTCGAACCTGGAAATTCTTTCAGAATTTCCGAGATCGAAAGGTTCTTTTGTAAATGAAAGAATAAGGACATGCCGATATCAAAAATGTTACAAAGCGCGAATAAGTACATGCTATGATATATGGAAGCTCGAGAGTAACTACGAGACGGAAATAAAAGAATTGACAGTTTCTACATGAGAGGTGCTCAGGGATTTATTGTACGTTGAGGCTCGCAGAGAAAAGAAAGGAAAAAAAGCCTTATCGCCTCCGAAGTTTAACGTATAATGCGTCTCACCATCTCTTATATTTGATTTCTTTCGGATTCGTAATCGACATTTGGGACGTTAATCAACGGTTCGGTGAATGACTCATGTTTAATGCACGATTTCGATTGACAATGGATCTACTGAAGACATATTAGTATCTCAAATATCGTCATGCACCATAGATTGGATGAGGAGTCAAAAACAATTAAAGAGACGTCTCTTAGGTCGCAGTCGTGAATTGCTATATCTACAAGACTAGAGTAGAAACTTACGCTTCGACAAGAGGCCCCGGATACGGATCTGACTTTTGGTACAGAGCGCTCAGCTTCACACAGAGTACTATCGTTGGTATGAATAGGATCAAGCACCAACCAACGCTCACCCAGAAGCCGTTCTAGATATAAATGCAAATAGAATCATGAATATTAATTCTTAGCGAGCTCTGCTTAATTTTGCAACGCGTTGCTTGCACAATATTTTATCATCCGGCGCGACAAGTTTGCTTGTCAGCTACGAACTTTACTGCACGCTTTGGATATATGAATTTAAAAATGTGTATAACATACGTGAATGCAATACTCACGAATGGATCTAAAATCCTGTTACATCCTGCCACGAGCGTTGCATTATAAGCATTCGACACAGGAGCGCATCTTCCAATCTTAAACTTTGCAGATTCAATGACATGTTCGAGAAATTTGTCGACTTGATGCAGGAATGCATTGCCAAATTTAGTGGCGAGCTATCAACAATAACGTTAATACATTTTAACATAAATGACATGAATATAACACATTAATATTACGAAAATAAATAAGACATACATATTGAACATATTCCGGCCCGTCCTTATTTAGAAACTGCTGCGCCTTGGTAACTTCATCTACTAAATCATGAATAGCATCCGCCATCGAACTATGATTGAACTTAATGTTCTCCTGAAGCGCCAGTGCGTTCGCGCTCAATTGCTCGCTCAGCGTGGCCATGGGCATGACCAAGTCCCTGTGATAATGTTCCAAGTCATGCGCATTCTTCTCGAGACTGAGCCTGATTTCCTCTTGTCCCTCCGGCAATTTAGCAGAAACCTCCCGCAACTGCTTGGCAAGATGTTCCAAGTTAATATTCGTGATGTTCTCGGCGAGCAACTCGGCATACTGGTAGAACTTGATGTCGCTGAGACCGATCTGCGCTAGATCGTTCAGCTTGGCTCTCGCGCTATCCTTCAAAATCACCACACCGGGAGAGAGGCTGATTTTGCGGCGCAACTGTTGGATGGTGTCATTGATGTCGTAACGCCCGCTGTAATCGCGCAAGCTCTCAACGTCGAACACATTTTTCAGATTCAGCACATTGTAAAGCGTCTCGTTTTCGTGGCATTTGCTGAAAGGAATCGAGAGTCACATATCAATAAATTTGTTTCTTTTTTCTTTCTTATTCAATGTATGAAGAACAGTTTTATTCTCTAAAATGATTTTACGTGGCATTTATTATGCCACGATAATAGATCCCAATTTTTCACTTGTAGTAAATTACACAATAAAATTGTTCGCGGGAATGTGAACTGAAATTTTACCGATTTTAAATGTAGCAAATATTCTATACATATAAAATATTTATACTTATATATATATATATATATATATATATATATACTTACGTTACAATGTAGCTCATGTTAATATTCGCATTAGGATTTTTCGGATAGAGTAATCTCTTGATTTGCACGAGCTCGTCGACGAGCTCAAACATCCTGTTGTCTTTTGGATTCTTTAAAGGTTCGCAGACACCACGTTGGGCCATAACACCGGTTATCATATGGACAACGGTTATAACCATCAGCACGCTCGTTAAAAGAAAGATAATCCACACAGCCCTGCGAGTTGAAACATTAGCGGTAATGAAAAAAAAAAGGAGAATTGGCAGTAGCCACTGATTTTATTCTAATGAATTTTTCCACCTACATCATAAGAAACCGTGCACCTGACCCCTTATTACAGCAATCGTCTCCGTATCCATCCGGACGCTTTCCGCAAATACCGCAGAGAAGACCACATGTCAAACACATCAGGACAGTCAAAAGAATACCGGATATACCAAGACCAAGATAATATCTAAAATGAACCATGTTTATTTGAGGATCTCATTAGATGCCTCCTACAAATTCTATACCTCGCAATTGCGTCTATCTCAAGTTTATTCTACGAACCTATAAGGTGAATACTGATTTATATTGGTACGGCCAACTTCTAAATGTCGCATATAAACTTTATCAATGTCAACATTTATCCTGTCGATGAGGGCAGTCATATTATTGGCGATGCTCGCCAGGAAGTTACAGGCTCGTCGAATACTCGCGCTGACCACGGGGATCGTCTGATTAACGGCATGCTGTATATCCTTCTGAATCTTCAGAAACGAATCCCTGCCCTGGCTCACTTCCGACACTATATTACTGTCCATGAGCACGGTGATGTTATGTAACGCGAATGTAACATCCGGCAGCTGAAAAGTACCACGACATGCTTTCAATTGGCATTAATGAAATCGGTAATAAGATTCACCATAGATAGAACTGATTAAAATCCTCTTGCTGAATCTAAATATTTCGTGCTAAATGCGATCTCCAAAGCTACAAGACAAGCCGGAAGATATAAAATTCTCTGAATTTCACGGAATCTAATTCCGCGGGGCACACAAACGTATGGGAATATAAATGAAAGGGATACGTATACGTTGTGTATTTTAAATACTTTAAAATTGGAATAATCTAAAAAAAAAATTATAACTACAGACCGAGAATATATCGCAGTTTAAAAAAGTAAAAGATAAAAAAGACTTATACATAAACATATTTTCACACTGAAAAACTCTTGTATTCTAAAATCGTCTTTCTCTCATGTATACGATGTCCCACTTCTCATACATTATCTTTTGACATCAGATTACTCGTGTAATTTTTTCATAACAAAAATAACGTGGAAAATCTTCATTTATCGCAGCTTTACAATGTTTAGCATCATAAATAATTAAATTCTAGGTTGGAATTATATCATGGTAATTCTATCTGAGATTGAGGAAGGTAGTTTTGTAATTTACTTCCGTAATTGGCTTCCGCGAAAATCTAGGACGTAAAAAGATTTTTTTTCAATCGCTCATAACATAATATTTTCGCTAAGGAAAAATGATCATATTAATCAAGATTTGTCATTAGAAAATAATGCATTAGAAAAGTGGGGCACCTTGTGCATAAAATACATTCTTTCTAATCATTGTTTTATGTAATAAAACAAAACATAAAATTATTTAAGAGTTATCACGCTTTTAGACAGAAAAGTGCAGATAATAAGTAATGTGCTCTTAAAAAGAAATTTAATATACTTATAATGTACATATTCAGCGAATACTTCTACTCAAGCAAATTACTTTGCAAAATTAATCGAATAATGCAAATAAATACATTCATATCATAAAACGATATACACATGAGTAAGGAAATTGCATGCTTCTGCTTACAACTTACAGAGTCTAGAAGCTATTTGTGGCAAGCATGGAATTAAATAAATTTATGCAGTATTTCTCCCTCGCACACTAATGATCACGCGATATATCAATAACTACTGTTTTGTAATTAATACTCGACGTTAATGAAGATATTTTGCAAATTACAATAAATTACAATAAGCAATAATTGTATTGGTCTACAAACTGTATCTATACGTCAAAATGTATCTGAATTTACGAATTGTATTATACTTGTATCGATAATGCCATGCATTATATTTTAACCTTTTGTAATTTAATTAAGTCAAATATTTAATACTATCAATATAAAAGTGTTGAATATAAAAGTGTCTTATTCAATCTAATCGCTTCAGTAAGATTCGTGACATTAGTGACTTTATTTTAAGAAGCCTTATTATGAGCAAACGAAAGCCAAGGCAAGCCTTGTACAAATCTACCATTTCAATACATTTAAAAATCACTGTTTTCAATGCACTTAGACCTCGAGATAAATTTGCTTTGAAGATAGCAATGCCGAGATTGCTGAAAAAAAGTATCTCGTTTCTTCGTCAAATAAATTGTTTTATATATCGAGGTCTGGAGGCATTTTTATTACGTTTCATTACATTGCAAAAATTTCTTTCACTGTAAAATCATACCTTTGGGAAGTAACGGTCCAAGTACTGCGTGTAAACAAGGAAAATGCTCGTAATTAACCATAGGTAATTAGCTAAGATAGTACATATTTACGATAAGAAATAAGATTGCATTTGCTTACCTTATCGAAGTCTACCTGTACCGACATTTGATTCACTTTGTAATCGTGCAGAACCCGTTGGCACTTATCAGTCGTACACGCAGCCAGCGTGTGAAGGAGATTTTTCTTGACGCCACGAACGACTGAAGAACCAAATTTACATTTCGCTTTTAAGCCTATTCTTTGACGAAATGATTTATTAAAAGAAACTTTTTTATTTAATATGATACATTTGTATACATATATTTAAACAAATATAAAATAGCTATATAATATACTTGATA
This sequence comes from Tetramorium alpestre, assembly GCA_021460005.1. Classification (NCBI taxonomy): domain Eukaryota; kingdom Metazoa; phylum Arthropoda; class Insecta; order Hymenoptera; family Formicidae; genus Tetramorium; species Tetramorium alpestre. The sequence goes on along the minus strand of JAJVSH010000121.1, from coordinate 412,806 downwards.
CTTTTGAGAATTTATTTAATTATTGAATAGTTAAAAAGATAGTATATGTAACTATTTAATGGAGAAAAAATACAATTATGAAAATTGTTCTAAAATGTAAATTTATTTCAACAAAAATTATTATATAAATATATTTGTTTTAAATTTAAAAGTACACTTATCGGTATATTGAATATTGTATATAAAAATATTAATCAATATGTATAATATGAAATTTGAGAGCTTCAGTTAATATTTATTCTCTTTTCAAGAACATGTATTTTGTGCTTCTTTTCAAATATCCGAATATCATAATATTTATAGAGTTTGATAAATTATTAAATAAAAAAATATTATTTAATAAAAATTATTAAATAAAAAAAATATATTCTACATATTCTAAAAGTTTTAAATTTTATATAAATTTGTTTTAAACATAACAATAACTCAATTTTTCACAATTAATTCATACAATTCTCTTTCTGTTTTTCCGCAAGGAAGTAGAAACATAAGATTGATTGATTTTTCAATTTCGATAAATTTAGAGAATTTGGGAAAATGGATTACATACCAATGTCCAATTGACTGGCGTTTATCCGCAATTCCTGCGTTATCTTATTCATCAATCTCAGGTCTTCCCTGATCGATTCCAAGCCGGCTACAATGTCATTCAGATTCGTCAGGGAGACAGCGTGCGAGTATTCCGCCAGTTGCTCGGTGACGATTTTACCGCTGGCCTGAAGGATATTGTTGAGCGTAACCTCCAGCTCCTCGGGATTGGTCTTGAGCAAATTGTCGATCTCCTGCTTCGTGGTAGTCAAGTAGAGCTTGACATCCTTCAGACTAGTCTTGGCTTTACACGGAAGCTCTTTGGTTCCCTCCTGCATGTACTCGTTCGTCACAAAGGCGCACACCACGCCGAATCTGCAGTTAATTGTCCGCGTGTCTATGTTTTATTAGAGCGACGAGGCGGTACGGAAGTAGAATTCCATTACCCGATTTTATACGAGGCTGTTGTTAAACATATTTGACATCTCGAATATTAATAACGTGATTTACGAAAGCAGATTAAATTGCGCTCGGGACGATTAAATTTCGAGGAGAGGGGCAAGTTAATTATCGTAACGTAACCGCGCATTGCATAGCGCTGCATTGATGTATTCATTAGTACTTCAAGTGGGAGCAGGTAAGCGCATTTCCGAAATTTCCGAGTTTCCAAATCAAATATTGTATCAATTATGACTTGTATCAATTACAAAATATCACATGGAGTTTTTACCGCTTTATATTTTATTTATCATTTTCTGTTTCATTTCTACCGGTGTACCGTTGTATAATTAACAAAGTGATTAAGTGAAACTCGATGTTGAATTAAATTAAATTAATGAGTTCTTTAAAACGAATCCCGTTTGACATTAATAATATAATATTTACCAGAGATATAATTTCTTAAAGATATATTGAGTCACAGATGTGAAAGGCGCAACGCGAGTACTTTAAATTACACTCTGGCGACCTCTCGGCGTTTCCTTCGCGGAGAAAGAAAAAGGAAACTTACAGAATAATAGTGGCGACCCCGATCAGCACGATGCTGAGCATAATCTTCTTGCAGTGATCGTGTTTTTTGTCGAAGGGCTGGCTTCGGGCACCGCAATGCCCCGCGCATCTGCAACAGCAGAAAAAGAGACCTGCGCAGGGGAGAATAGCTGCCAGGATGAGTCCGATCAGAGCGAGACCGGCTAGTCCACCGTAATGTGTCACTATTATCTTCCATTCCTTCAGAGGATCTGCGAAAACCGGTGCCCCGTCGACCACGGTGATCATACCTGTAAGAGAAGCAGAGGCAGGTCGATTATCGGCCGCATTGCGCCGGATGCGAACGTTAACGCGAGACGGGGGATTCAATTAAAAGAAACTGGTTCTAGTCGACCGGGTTACTAAACCGGGCTGACTAAATCGTCTTTCACTGTCTACACGCCGGGCAGCAGTCTAGAAAAACAAACCGCGTTACTGCAACCGAGCCGAGGAATGCGGGCAACACCAATTTCTTGGCAACCAGCAAAATTTGCAGGAGTCTAAAAGCTCAGGCCGGCGGTTTACGTAACTCTCACGTCGAGCGATAAAAATCGTCGTTAAATGACGATGAACACGGAATCTGTGCTAGAAAGCTTATCGGATAGAATCACATTACGCGAACCGAGCAAGATCGTTGATCTACAAAAGGTGAACGCTTTCATTGAACTTTGAAAGGATGACGCGTCATAAGGCAGAATCGATTCCTGAAGAAGATACGCGTAGCGAATTCGCGTATTCAGGAACAGCTGATAGCCGTGTCCTTTCACGGTGGGGATGAACGGAGCGGGAGAAACCGGGTCGAACGAGGACGTTGAATGTGGGTCATAGGTCAGGGTGCCGGAAGGGTTGCTAGGTCGCAACGGAAAACAAACGGGGACAAACGGATAGCGAAAATGTATCTGCCGGGTAATGTGACCCAAGGAAATGGGTCAGAGCTCCAGTTGGCTGGCTGGTCGGTGGCTGCGTTTCAGATTGCCAGCCGTAGCTGAATCGATCTACATCCGGTCTGATCTCTTATGCTCTTTTCTACGCTCGCACACGCACGCGCGATGTGATCGCGGTCGCGGGTCGCAACGGATGTCAGATCGGGGTTGAAAACCCCGGAGAGGACCGTCGAGGACACCCTCTCCTCCGGGCGAGACACGTCATATCCTAAGGCCGTTCTCAGGCAGCCCGGCGAGAAGGATAATGCGCAACGAAACGATCGGGTTAATCCCCGTGACACCGCTCGCCGATCCGGAGAGATAGCACGCTTGATTTTATATAACGAGATCACGTGCATCTGCGCTGCTCGCTCTAGAAATCGCATTTGTCGCGAATCACCGGTTGCACGACCAGTGACGCGTGAAAGGATTCCTCTCTCTCTCTCTGTTTGTTCTTATTAGGCTCTTCTCTCGGGAAGACGCTGGCGCACTTGGCTCGCTACGCGAAAATGTACAGTGCTTAATGGCAGTTAAATGGAAATTTACTACTCTTGTAAAGTTGGCACTTCTTAGAATTTAGACTGTAACTGATGGAATTCTGATTCTCTTCTCCAAAGAAGTTCTTAATGCGTTTCAAAAAGGGTTTCTGGCAATTAAGTGCAAGAGACGAGAACATAGAATGCCAATTTCATTACATAGTCTTCATTACGTAGAAATTAACAATGATGAATGAAATGAATTCATTTCTGACTGAAGAGGATAGAGATTAAAACTAGTTTCAATTGGAAATAGTATGTACGTAAAACTTTCAATTGGAAGAAGGGCATAAAAAATATAATTGTTATCGCACTCGAAGGCTACAGGCTCGTATTGAAATTTGCTATTTTTCATAAAAGAAATTACGATTTATCTTATCCCGAAATAAATATCTTTTTTCATTGTCAGTCACATATGAAAATTTAGCATAGTTTTAGCATAAAATACCTCAGGAATAAAATAAATTAGATTAATTTTCTAATAGAGCCTTGAATAATTTGAAAGGCGATATTAGCTTTGAACACCGATATTGGTTGATTTAGCGAAATGATTAAATGGATTCTGCCAAATATCCGCCTAATTGAAATTGCGCATCTATGCCCATCTCCATGATTCTCTCGAAAGCGCAGCTCGTTTGCAGACTGTCGAATCAAAGCGGAGGCCACTGTCAATCAAGTTTCATGAATCGCGGACACGGGGAGGCTTTCGAGGACGAAGCTAGTTAGCAATAGGCAGCGGTAATAGCGACAGAAAGAACGGCTCGTGATTGGACGTTGCACTCGTTAGGGAGCTGTGTGCAGAGAGTGTTCGATGAAAACTTGAGCGAGGGTTGTTTGACGTCGTCTGTCGAGAGCCGACCAGTACCTTCAGCCATTCTAATAAAAATTCAATTCAATCTCCGATAATATGCGATGTAAAACTGATGGAAGGGAAATTTTGTTGCTATTTAGATCCTTAAAGCACGTTGACCACTGCATTTATAAATAAAGCAAGCGTATCGGACTCCGCTGTGATAAGCAGGGCAGTGCAGGGATGCATATTATAGGAGACGGCAAAATCTATAATCTGTTTTTGACGCGGAAAAGGACGCTGGTGACGTCGCCAGCGTGCAATGACCCTCTAATAAAAAAAAAAGCGTCGCTTCATCGAGGTTGAGCGAATAAAAGAATGTCTCGCTAATGGTCTTCATTCTGATTTTTGCAAACAATTCTGAATTTATTGGAAAATATTCCTCTCTCTCTCTCTCTCTCTCTCTCTCTCTCGTATTCGTTCCTTTCTTCAGGCGCACACTGGACGAACAAACAGAGAGAGTATTAACAGAGGTTGAACGTTGCGAAAAAAATATGTTTAGTACGTTTTGATGCATAACGTACGTTGCGGTTTGTTACGTAAAAGCGTTGCATCGCTATACGCATTGCGGAGTCGCGTTACACAGCCAATCATCCTTCGGGGGCCGCATATTAATTTTCTACGGTCGATTCGCAGACAGAAATATGTCGGAAACGTGTTACGCTCGACAAGATGCACACCTCGGCTGCACCGAATTTCGGCGAAACTGGGACACCGCGATTCGGCATGAGAAACGACCGCTCGGAGAATTTGTTCTCGTTTGTGAGGAAACGACTTGGTTCTCGGTACTTGTTCCCTTTCGGGACAATAAGCGATCTCTCCCCCGTTTAGGTTTACGACTAATGATTTGTACAGCGGTCTATTTGCGATCCGACTTTTAATAGAACGCGTAAAAATTAATTTGCAGGAGCGTAAAATTGGTAATGCATTTTTAACAATGCCGAACGGAAGACGGAATCGAAGTATTTATGTAGCATCTGCATATAGCAATGTGCAAAATGGATATCTCACCGACAGGCGAGCGAGCCCGTACAATCGTGCACCTCATGGCAGACTCACTGTCGTGCAGGTAAGGGTTTCGATCGATTTCCCGCAGTCATTGACCTCCATGGTTACGTTAATGCCGCCGTTGCCGCCGCNGCCGCGCGAGTTTAAGTCGCGCTCTTTTAACGGTTCCCACGTTACCATGTGCAACGATTCCGAATGAATCCGCGAATCCTTCTCCTACAAAGAAAGAAAGAAACGATGCGTGTGTAATCTTATCTACATGTTACACGCACTTTCCTTTTTTTTCCCTAGTACGATCGAGTCCTAACCAGCAGGCAGCGTGGAATTTCTTTATCAGAAATGAAATTAAAAGTTGTAATCACAAAGATAATAATTTTTTATCGCCAGAATTAAAAGCGTAGGATGACAAAACAAACAGCGTTAAAATTTCATGCAAAATCTATATAGCGCGGGGATATCGCCAAGTAAACGAGGCGCCAGTTTAAAACACCCTTTATTATCGGGACTTTTCAGCCGATAATCCCAACGGAGACTTCCGTCATTAGCCTAATGAAGAAATCCATTGTCTGTGACGGCACGGCAAATATTGGTATATATCGAATATTCTGATTGAATCGATGTATTTCTTTCAGCGCAGATGACGAGTCGAAAATGCTGTACTTCGTCGAGTTACGTCAGTTCTGAAACTTGCGGGCTTTGCGTAAAGTAACATTGATTCCTTGAAATAAGAGATACAATCTAATTAACCGCGATAATTCTCGTTTGGCGGGCAGCGTTTATCGGAATCGATGGGAAGATGTTCACGCGACGCCATTAAATAGCGATTAGCTTTATACAATATATATCGCATCATTAGTTTCTATTTGTACGAATTGCCCATAATAAAGTCGCTCGGGCGCTTTTTTGCAAGGGCGATATCTGCAACAGCCGAGACTGATCTATCGGGACAATTAAACGAATTAAAAGAACGCTGCGATAAAATTAGCAATCAACTTACGCCGTTGATTGGCTCGCGTTGCCAATGCGGACGTTCCGCGCGACATTAATTAGGAACCAGGAGATGACCTGGAAACACAGAGAATGTCTCGTGGGAATTTGCGAATGTTTCCATGATTTATGTAAAAGCCATTAGTAGAATTCGACCTTAGTGACATGGACGTTATGGCAATTGACATAAAAGAAAAATTAAGGTTAGCGACACAAGGAAAGTTTGGTGACCGATCTGAACGACAAATATACGGCAGCCCTGCGGTAAAAGCCAGACAAAGCTCGCTCGCTTCTTCTTGTTAAGAAGGATTTCAGTGGCCTAGATATTCTACTACTTTTCCCCATTTTTCCCGCCGGCGAGGTTTTTTCACTGTTTATCCGCAAGACCGACGGCGGGTCACACATCTCATTATTTTTTAAGAGCGGGACACTTCGCGCACCTTTTTCCAGGCCTCGAGCGAGGCAGAGGAAAACTTTATTTTTCTTTGCGAACGAAGCCACACACGACTTTCAGGGACGCAGCTCCGTTTTGTCTCACGTTACATTCCATTTGTTCGTTCCGGAGAAGTCGCAAGAGCGGATATGAGCTAAAGAAGAACGGTATCCATGTGGCATGCATCTGCAAAATTGCGGACTCGTGTCCGCGTCGCGGAGGCGCAATCGCGGACGAGCGAGGCCGAGAGTTTCACTCAGGATCTAGGATTAATGGCGGTGAGTTGAACATGTATCGTAGAGTGAAGCACACAGCGTATCACTCTCTCTATTCGTGCGTACTTGTGAAGAATTTCAGAATTAATATTCCTACGAAAGTTTTCATCTTTTTTCCCTCTAATGAAAAGAATTGCCATTTTCTTTCAGCTGGATTTCTTCTCGACCGAAAAGAACCTCGTTCACCCAGTTCTCATTCATTCTCTTTAAATGATGATTCATCGGGAATGGACCGTGTAAATTCGACTCCGACCGTCTCGAGACTATCAAACGTACTTTATCGCTCGTGTTAACTTCACTTCGGCGTTCTTAATTGCGCTGGCAAGTAACTAACGTCCCCTCCTCCCTCCCACATCAATATACACACACAACTGGAAAGTTCATTTCTGCGCTGTAATCATAACAAGAGACATGCGATGACAGCAACAACCGCGCACCGTTGCATTTCGTCATGACGCATCACTTTTCCGAGTAAACGTAACGTGCATAACGATTACGCACGGTACGGTACCGACCATTAATCTGCGAACGTTTAACGGAGAATTGCTTTCTGAGAAAAAAAAAGGATGACGTAAGCGCGTACGCTATAATAAAACTTGAATTATTTATATCACGTAAATAAATTTATATTGTCTGAAAAAGGTTTCTCTTGCAATATATAATTTTAATTTTTTTCAGTTAATCCTCTTTCTAGAATTAAACATATGAATCTGTGAGAGCTGATAATTTTAAATCACTAATATGCCTGGGAATTTCATTTTGATTAAATATTCATATCTTGTAATTTAATAAGCGAGCTTGAATTATGATTACATTATAATATTCTACAATATCTGCCATTCACACATACATACATTATTAGAAAAAAATCGTTGAAAAATGTATACCTTTAGAGTTTATACAAAAATATCCGACGGAATCTGAAAAATTTGACGTGCAGCTTATGCAAGAATGTAGTCCTAGAATTGCGGTGGCAATTTTTACGCGTTACCAGAAACAAGTATTCCTTCTCCGGATGTTGACTCATGGTCTGTGTAATGGCTACTCGAGCGTCAATTGACTCTTCTCGCCGCTTTTTTGGGAGTTGGCTAAGGCTCAAGAAAAATTCGGCACAATACGAGAGGTTGACGGCTCTCGACTTTGAATAAAACGCGTCGTTTCTCAGACTTTACTTGTTTATCAACGAAAAATATTTCTGAAAAGCTTTTATGTCTCTAAAATTTATTATATCTACAATTTTTATCTTTGCCTTTTTACATTCAAACTTCAATTTCAATTCACGTTTAAATTTCAATCTACAATACAAGCTCAAATAAAGTGTTACAGATTAATATGTCAGAAACCACTAGATAGAAATATATAATTTAGACGATAATTTTTTTACAAAGAGATCTTTTACATATTCTACAATTGAATTTTGAGAGTCTTTCTGAAGGGATAGAGAAGCGAAATTTGAAAATTTTAATGACGTGCAGATTCTATCGAAAAAAAATTATGAAATAATGTCTTTGTCCGTAACTACACATGAATAATTCTCATATAATACTTTTCAATACAATAATCAACTACGTGATTATTAATTTTTCTTCCATTTACTTCAAACAGTTGTGCCAGGTTAGTTAAAACTTACAAGATGATCATTTTAATTTTTCTTAAAGACAACAGAAACTTACAAAATTGAAACAAAAGAGCGTTTGAAGCTGCTAGATTTGTTCTTCAAATTTTCGTTATTTTATATAACGATTATCATCTATCAAGTTAAAAGCTCTACAATAGTAAACTTTTAGTTATAAGATTGGTCATTGAATAGAGGCGAATAGAGATAACTGGAACGTCGTGGATTAGTACCTGAAGAGACGAAATCTTGTTACCGGTCTGAAATCATGACTTTGAATTGGCGAACACTCGCGGTTGTCAAGGGCAGCGCGCCAGCCGCGACGAGATTTGCACCGGTTATTGCTCTCTGTGCTCGTTAAAATCGTCGCCGTCGTCGTTGGCACCGCGAGATAATTGTTCGCGAGAGGATGATAACAAGGCGAGTGACGCGGGATCGGCGCCGCTAATACGTTCCACTGTATGTCTGTACTACGGGATAACAGTAGTTTTCACGGGTGTCTTTTCCGCGTCTCGTCGCGATTACGGTACTTTTGTCACCGCGTACGCAAATGCCGGCTTAGTCACGCAACAGCAACTGCTACGAAACACTGCTACGGACAGCCGCTCGCATAATTTTCGCGATTACAGAGATCAACAGTAATGCACGAGCATCTAAACGGATGAGAAATGAATTCATAATTAGCGTAATTAATCTCTCACGTTCGCGTGCCCTAACGCTACACATCTGTTTCATCCTTTGTACTGTCTGCTCTCAGTCGTTGGGACTAAAAGTTTTTTCCACTATATCTACTCTTTGTTGTCGGAGATGTATACAAAAAAAAATCGTGAAAACTTTTGCAAAACGTAAAAGTAGCGTAAATAAGGACTAATGAAAATAAGGAGTCGACTAATCGAGCCACCAGGATGTTGTATGATTAATATAACTTTATTCACTAAGGAATAGAAATATAAGAAATAAACGTTTCAACCTAATTTAATTTTCTTCGCCACAAAAAATTAATTTAAATTTCTACCGTGTTAATCCGGAAAATAATAAATCGAGTTATAGTCCGCGAAATTGTTAAAATGAATAATAAGATTAAATAAAAATGAATTTATACGAACACGAGATCAGAAGGAAGCCACGACGATTGACATGGATGGAGACATTAACGCGATAGAAATTCAAATTAAGTTTTTGCATTGAAAAAGACTAATGTAAATTAAATCAAAATGTTTACTTCTTATATTTTTATTCCTTAGTTGAATAAAGATGTATTAATATCCATCACAACATCCTCGATTAGTTGGCCCATTATTCTCATTAATTTTTATTACGAATAACGAGCGCTCCAGTTTAGTAATAAGGACTCTCAGTAAAAGGTGGGTTTTGAGAGCACAACGCGGTTAACGTTATAACCTTATTAATAATTAAAAATTACTAATACGGTACATAAATCGACCTAAATCTTTTATTTTATTTAAAAAAAAAGTTCTCTTCTTACTCTGCGCAAAAAGCAGGTCAAACAATTTATCACGAACTGGTTGATATACCAAATTTAAACTATATTACGAGTGCAACGAATTAATGTCACGTACGCTGATGATTATCTTATACTCCATAAGAAACAAGCGTTTATACACGTTCGTATATTTGAGACCTCACACATCTGTATTTTCTTTCCAGATATAAGAATTTCATGATACATGCAGGAATATTTACGCACTGTATTATACATAAATATTAAGGATTGCTTAATCTTAATAGCCGATGTTAAGAACCGTCTAATCTCATGAATATTAAAACATTGAAACGCCAACAATCTTCAATTTTTAACATGCATTTTTAATTTTAGATTTTAGTATCATTTCCTGCCAAGGGCTCTGAACCGTGAAGTTAAATGATTTTATTGTAAACGTACAGAAGAAGCCTCATCGGCTTTCCATCGTGATTGTGCAGGTAAAATAATTGAGTCTTTCTCAAATTTTCAATTTTCTAACGGTTCATCTCCGAGCATATACCTGATATCGTTTACATTGAATGTAAACTTGTAAGTACATAACAAACAAGCGAGCCTTGTACGCCGCTATCGGGCGCCGATAAATTATGCGTTAAATTAACGAGTTGTCGGGCACACGCTCCATCGACGCGCGCGGGATTAACTCGGGTTTAATTGAAACCGATGAGCGTAGGAAGGAAAGTCAAAGTTCACGAGAACATGTGTCGAATCAAGAAAACATATCTGTAGAACGATCAACCTTATATCGGATTACATTATTTATAAAAAAAATTCCTAAACGATGTACATCAAAGAATTAATGATTGATAAACAAATAGATGTACGTGTCTGGTTCCCTAGTAAATGATTCTATTTCCATTAAATTATACATTATTTACATCTAACTAAACCGTCAAAGAATGAATGATATAAGATTATATATATAAAAAAAAAATGGGCATTCGTAGAAATTTGAAGATGACTTTTCAATTTTCTTTTCCTGACAGTACATTTGTATTGAGCAACTGTTTAATGGATCGTATGCGTCGTAAAATCCGACTAATCGAGCTTATCTCCCGAAATCTCGCGAGATTCTTATCTCCGGACATGCGTTCCGTTTAAACAGGAATCGCTTCTCGTGGTTTCCGTCGGCTGTCCCGGGATTTCCCCGGCCGCGTAATGAGCTCCCGCGCTTGTCTTTATTCAAGGATTCCCGCATAGGGGGTACGTATTAATTTCCTGCCATTGTGAGCGCAAAACGTCATGCGGGAGGGTTGACGAGACGCGAATGTGAAATGTAGCAGGCGTTGCTGGAGCGATACCGAAAGGATCGTATGCACGTCACGTGACGTCTGCATGTCTGACGATAATGCGATAGTAATAATAAATGGTGCTCACTCACCGGCCTACGGTGTATACCGAGAAAAGAAGGCGGGACGTCGCCGCGTCGCGGCGAAGACGCGGACGAAAGCGATTTATGACTCGCCTCGATGTCTCGTAGGTGTTTGCGCGGATGAAAAGAAATTTTTTAACAGAAATTCACGCCTGGTGGAACCAAGGCTAGCGTCGCCCAATATTTCTATTCTCGTTATACCAGGAGTAGGAGGATATTTTTTTTAACACTGTTTTGTGAATTCTCAGACATATTTATTGATGAAATCTTATTACGTTATCCTTATTTCGTTTTAACCCTCAGAGATTTTCTGGATGGCAGCTCGCAGCCAGCAAAGGCACAATCTCTCTTATGTGAAGGCTTCAATTCGCGTCAAGTAAACAACTCCGGTACGCCTGCGAGGGATCTGGTGAATAATATACAAGGTCCACGAGTTTACCCTATCTCCATGGTTTTCGCCGACGATGAATGGTTGTAGGAGACTTAACGGCCGAGAGAGGAAGGATAGGGAGACGCGTCGCGCCCGCTATTTTCCGGAGAACAATGGCGAATAGATTTATAGCGAATATATTTATCCGTTCTACAAAAGGGTCCTCGGGCCCCATCTCGCGTCCGACTTTATGGACGGATTTCCAGGACGCCGCGTCGCCTTCGCCTCGACGGAACTTGATCCCGGTCGATTGCGGGAACGTCGCGCACGCGAGTTCCTCGTAAAAACTAGTAACTCGTTCCCGTGAACGCCGAGAGAACCGGATTCTCATCGACACACCCCGCATAAGGCCGCTTTATGCGCAATTATAAACGCATACGGATGTCGAGGGCGAGAGACGAGCGTTCACGATAATCGCATTTTCGACGAGCAGCGTCTGGTTATCGGTAAGGCATCACGCGACGAATGAAGCCGCGCCGTTCGTCGAAAACGGAATTTCGCGTCGGTCCGCAAGAAGAAACCCGCTCCCGAGCCGCGGTTTGCCGTAACAGATCGAGACGTTCGCGTGAAGGAATCTCTCTCGACCGAGGCTAACCGAGTAAATCAATTTCGGGGCGCACTCGGACACCTTTCAGGCGCTCTCAAGATAGCGGTCAAAATCCGATTATCCTCCGAGGCGTCGCAATTTTCAATGTTGTAGACACGTGAACGAGTTTCTTTTATCGCTACGGATATTATTCATAAGAGCTGTTTATTTTATCGGGGACGATAATACATTCATTTATTTCGTGCGTGAAACCACGGTCATCCGGCAATGTGATCCACTCCGCCAAAAAGCTGGTTTCTGGATCACCTCTAACCTCGGGCCAAATTTCCAATAGTAATATACCGGGTGTATTCGAAACGCGGGGACGGGAAGGAAGATTTAGCATTGTCGCATCCATGAAGACTAGAGTCAGGAGATTGATCTAGATCTGGTTTTGATCACCGAAATTGTGCCGAAAAAGTTACACGTTATCAGTTCCAAATTTGTTCACTTGCAGCGCTGGCTGTACTTTAATGAATCAGAAACGCGAAAGTCAATTTCAAAACAAAGTCTTAGGCCGTTTTCACACCTTAGCAGAAAAGTAGAAAACAGAAAGCAGAAGCCCAATCAGAATTCTCACTCATAGTAAGTAGTATGTAATAATATATAACAATACATACTGCCTACTATGAGTGAGAGTTCTGATTTGCTTCTGTTTTTTCTATTTTTTACTTTTCTGCTAAGGTGTGAAGCCGGCCTTTTGTATATTATTTACATGCTGAAGCCCGCATATAAGCACAAAACACTCTTGCTATATTCCTTTTTTAGTCTGTCTCACAAAGGTCTCCATAAAGGCCATCACACGTACATTTCCGTATCTGTAATCGTAAGAAATTGAGCAACACGATTGGTTGATTCGGCCGGTTACGGTTACGGACAGCCGAATTGAATAATATGATTGGTCGAAATCTTCCGATTACAGTTACGGAAATGTACGGAAATGTGATGGCCTTTATGGAGACTTTTGTGAGACAAAAAAAGGAATATAGCAAGAGTGTTTTGTGCCTATATGCGGGCTTCAGCATGTAAATAATATACAAAAAATTATAATTACATCAAGAGTGAAGAACTTATTTTCGGTACATTATTTGTTGCCAGCGCCGCTACTTGGTACTAATAGATGTACACGTTTCGGCTTCACTCTCAATTTATAGAGCTCAATCTCCTGTACCTTCGATCATCCTAGTCGCATCGATTGAGACAAAGCGATAAGGCAGACAGATTGATTTGTCGTAAAAGCGAACTTTTCCCACGTAACGAGAGCGCACGGTGGGTCTCAAGAAGTGAGACGCCTCAAAGGGATACATAGTTACGATGAAGAGAAAAATATTATCCGACGAAGAAACGCGTACAGTAGCGTGCAAACGATGTACGTGCGTGTGCATCGTGGATACGGGCTTTCTTTCTCGCTCGCCGCGTTCGCGCTGGAATAATCGGCAGTTCTTCTCTTTTCAAAGGGATCATCCTCGAGTCTTCTCCTCTATAGAAGTCTCCTTCTCCAGCCAGAACCAAGGAGGAGGGGAAGCGATTCTTCTTTATGAACGAATCTCTATGGTAATTCAGACGGGGAGAAGGGAAATGAGACGTACAGTCAGTACGGAAAGCATTCCTGTGTCTGCTTAACTGTTAAAACGATACCTACGGGAGTTTTCGACATTATCATGGAATGACAGCGCTTGCGGTTTACGCGAGCAATCGTTGAGCACTGAATTTGCCCGACAGCTCCTTCGATCCATATCGGAAAAAGATTCGACGCGAAGAGAGCTCGAATTAAGGTGAATGGAGGTACGATTTATTTAGCGTAACGTCGAAGAAATACGCCGCTAAATCGCACATCTTATATAACTGCCGCTTTTAAAAGAGAATAATTTTTGACCTGAGAGCAGAGCGATGTTAATGGTTTCATGGGCGAGAGCGACGGGCTGACGCGAGAGAGGCTCTATTGTGGCGAAAGAATATTATTGTCTTTATTGCGTGAGTTAGCCTAACTGTTCACTCCGCGGAGCGCTGCGCAGCTGTCGAGGAAGGAGAGACACATTACACGTACTGCGGATTTAATGAATGCGAGAACGCGTGAACTACAATGGACGTACGTAGCTTAAGTGTGTATATGTGTTTGTGCATATCATCCGATAGATAGGGAAAAGGTAAAAGAACTGCACGCAACTTATATTTGCATTATGCTAACATTCGCTGGCTAGAAATGTAAACTTTTGGTTTCTGGTATCTAAAAAAAAAAAAAATTAATTTTTGTATGTGCAGAGTACACATACAGAACCTCTCTCAAACTCAGCGGGTTTTTATTTTATATACATAATCGTAGCGCGAAAATGCATATTCATCGATACGTTTTTTTCTGATAGACTTGTCAGATATATCGTGGAATATAATTACGAATTGGAATTTAAGTCTGCCTGCTGAATATTGCAAAATACAAACGTTTAAATAGAGAGATAATTTTTCCTTACTTTTGTATATATACAATATTTTTTTAATTTAGTTACTCTCGGTCAAAAAGAATTAATGAAATTAAATAACAATGTAAATTTTATACTGAAGTTTTGGATGAAAAAAATTACATTTTAACAATACAAATAAAATTGTAACAGTTTAACATATCCAGTTGTCAATGTCCAGAGTTTTTGAAATTGTGTGTTTGCGGTACAAAATTAATTTTTTTCGTATCTTTCCAATGTAAATTCGGTAAAGTAAATAAAACAAATAAACAAAAATTTTAAATAGCATTGTCAATTTAAAAAAATGCTAGAAATCTGAAATTTGTAATTCTAAAAGTGAAAAAAATAAGTACGAAGATGCGTGCAATAATCGAATAACTTGTGTTATATAGCATGACTTTAGTTTTCTATATATATATATATTATTTATTGTTATATTTATTATTATACAACATATAGCATGTTATTTATACATTTTAATATAAAGTATAAAATATCTCGAAAAAGATAATTTTTTTTCCATTTTATGCACAGGAAGATAGGCTTTATATATCATCCTTTCTTTCCTCTATCTTTCTTATCTTTAACAAAACATAAACTATATTTATTTACTATATTAACTAATTCGTTTCATTATGTGACTCACCCTGCAAAATGATATGTTGTGTAATGTACTGATAACGTGATAAAATCAGTAAGACACACGATAATGTATTGACATATTGTGAAAGAACATATTTATGTTTATTACAAGATAGATTGCTCTGTATGTTCCACACAAGTCGGCATGCTAAAAGTCATTAGCGTACAGCCATTTGGTGCTATTGCCATTGCATGACTCACGCGTCAGCATGCGTGAGTGTGCGATCGAAGCGGAAAATGCGTGCATGAGGAATACGAGGAATAGGCCAGTCTGCGCGGCGCGGTACATACTGGTCGTGTCGAAACATGGGATGAGGTCAGCGAAAAATTATCCTTTCTCGGAAGCAGGTTACACAGTGTTCCTTTATTCGGGCACAGAATTGAGAAGAATATAAAATATATTTGCAAATAAAATGCGGCATCGAGATACGCGCCAGTGCAGGTTCTACAAAGAGAATCTATCGACATCCAATGAATCACCCGGTATGTGAGAGATACGTACCCGATATCTATAAAGGGATTCCGAAAGATACGTTTTCGTCTTGCGCCGTTCACCCGAGCGCTTAAACGGCGCGTTGAACTTTCCAGCCGAGATTCTCGGTATGTGTCTGATTCATCTCTATCTTCTTCCCCCTCTTTCTCATTCCCTATGCGTTGCCACGTGGTGGCAATGCCAGAAGATGACACGTGTGTGCCGCTCCCACATCGAGAAACTCATCTTCGCGAGCACCTGTGAAACACATGTCGCGCTTCTCGATCCGCGAGACGCAATTCACAGGGAATGGACAATTAAAAAAAAATTTCAGCATGCGAATAAACAATGTCGGATGTCGTTCGCGTGTCGCATCGCGTCTTTCGATCGTCGGGCCAAGATTTTCTAACTAAGTAATTCCAAAGACGCGAGTTACATCCGCGATGCACGATTTGACGATCCGCTATCGCTGCGCATCTCGTTCATTGTTCCCTCCCCTCCTGCCATCCAGAATTCTGAATAACAGAATCATCGCGGGTGTCAGGTAGATGACGGAAATGCGTATTTCCGTACATTCCGGCCGGCGTGCCTTTCCGACACGTTGATGCATCGCTCGTTGCGTTTGTACGGCGCTTGTCGCACGCGCGGGTGCGTTCACGGCATGTGTACGTGTGTGTATGTGTGTGTGCTGGCGGCTTCAACGAAAATAGAACAGATCGATGGTGTTTTCAGTAAAACGAGAATAATGTCGTTGCCGTTGCTCCTTGTGCACCGATTTATGTACACTCCTTTACACTCCAACTCGCTCCCCCGCATGCTATATTCCTTTTCGGCCATCTCATCGACACGCGCGCATGTTTCTTTCTTCGTTTTCCACGCGCGTTGATCCCCCGATCTTCCGCTGTGCAGTGATAAATATTGCGAGTCCTACAGCTTTGATCCTTTCGCTCTCGCAGATGCTTTCCAGGACTTTATCTATACGGACGTGAAAAATATCGCTGCCGGGCTCCAGGGACACGTTAAAAATGTTACGGGAGCTTAAAGAAAGCTTAAATAATTTTTATTTACATCATAAATTAATTCGGGTAGTAACCATAAAATAAATTCAACAACCGCTCCTTTTATATCCCTGGCTTCCTACTGCAGGATTGCTAGGATACGGCTTTGTCACGTTAATAGAGATACGCTACAGCGTATAAAATGGTCGGATGCCGATTCGCCAGCCCGTAAATGAAAGATAGGTGCTCATCCGAACACGTGTAAAAAGGTGAAAGGGACAAATCAACGAAGGACAATGTTCTCTCGAGTCATTAACCGTGAGCATTGTTGTTTGAGGGTCGCGATAATGCGATAACGGTTGCATTAACATTCACATTTTTCAAACCCAGTAATTGAAAGCCGGAAGGATTTCTTGTGGCATCTGTTCAATTTTGCCTAACTGTTCATTGACCAAATTACGGTCATAATTTTAATCGGTCATAATATCGCGCAACGTGATGTGATACGTGGATATCGCGGAGTAGTCTTATGACTCGTTTATAATTGTACTTGACCTGGAAAACGAATCTGTACATCGAATAGGCCGGTGAGATTACTATCTAAAAGCCAGTTAATATACGTTGAAAAGAGCCGGCGAATCTTTCGACCGCAACGGTTCTTGTGCATTTTGTAGAAAGCGTTTATCAGGTGTATTCAGCGTAGCGCAAGGTTACATTTAATGAACATTTATAAATTGCCAGTTCCTTCTACGTTATATACGTGTGCTTTATCTAAAAAGAGATAACTGAGATAACGAAAACTGTCGTGCATCCGATATTAATATATGAAATTAAACGGTTCTTCTTATCTCTCGAAGCGATTCTTACTTCGTCTAAAATTAGAAGATTTATATCTAAATTAATTATATATTTATTTATTCGTTTATTTACGAGTACGTATTCGATGCTGTAATCTCAGCGTATTTGACAGGGCAAACGTCACATGTGATGTTTGCTCGACATTCTACTCCATTCTCTTTTTAAAACATTTCGCGACGTGACGCGCAAAATTAAATCCGTTGAAATAATAAAAAATTTATGGTAGATCGTAATTTTAGGAGACGGCTCGCCCGTATATTTTCGTTTTTTTGCATAAAAATGTCTTTCAATTGTACATGTCCAGACAGATCACTAGAAATTCATGTAATTTGTGATAATTCGCTACACCCGGCACAGCAAAAAAGCCATCGGAGAGACAAACCGATATAGTCTGTAAGATGTTTTCCATGAATGTTCCGTAAAAAAAAAAACTTTCTCTTTTACACTTTCAAAGCAGATACTGATAATGATGCAATGTTCTCTAGTTCCACTGATTGTAAGTTTATGTTTCAATATCGAATTCGATAATGATCTTTATATTCGCTTATTCGCGACTAAATAGAAAACATGGCGTTTATACATAAAGCACTCTTTTTCATGAATATTCGCATCGAAATCATCGAGATTATGACGGTTTCAATATTTATTTCAAAATCTACCGTCTTATTCGCAATACAAGACATTTCTTTCAACATGTCTCGAGAGAAACAAATGTGCAATAAAACCATTTTATAGGCGTATTAAACTTCGCAACTGCAAATCTGCAGTTAATGAAACGTTAACAAATGAACGAATGAAAAACAAAGAGTGGAGGTTTTTCTGCATTTTTCCGACAATCGAGACGCACGCGAATTTTGCGGCACACGCAGACTGCTTTGGTTTTCAACAGCTCATATATTACGCCAGCGTGTGAGATTGGCTGTCGATCGTTAACGCAGTTTCCGTCCGGCCTCTGTTGCGGCGCTCGTTCTCGTTGTTACAAGTCGCAATTTCGTTGGAATATCGGACACACGTAAATTGTCGGTTGGAAACGCAGACATCGCCCGATGAAGCGGAGCGTGTGTATCGGCCACGGGCAGACCTCTCGCGTCGTTTTGGCGTGTTTCGGGGTTGGCTTTAGTACTTCCGCCGTATGTGTTCCGCACGCGCGTCCCGGAAATTAAATCCCCGATTTTCGTGCAGCTGCGACTCCCGCATCCGATTTTTATGCTCACGACCTCGTCCTCTTCTCGCCCCTATCCTCCTCCTTCTCCTCTTCTTCCTCCTCGAATTGAATTAATTTTCAATTTCGTTAATGCGGACGTTTGAGAAAATCAGATTAGTTTGATTCATCATCCATCATCATCCGCGCTAGCAATTATAGATATGAATGTACAGAAGGAGAAGGGTCTCTTTGTACTTTTCTCCCCGGGGGAGATTGCATTTCATCTCCGGCGACATTAGTTGAACGGGACGGAAATTTTCTCTGGTAATATCTACCCACATTTAGAGCATCGAGGAGGAACATTAGACGAACGCTGAGTGCACTGTGAGAGATTATCGCAAATGCGCAAGGCATGATGCATCTCGAGCGATGATGCGTTTCCGGCTGATATCTTATCACTCGTCGTCCGATGGTATTATTATAGTCGTATTGTTGAACTCGTCGCGGAACTGTATCGCGATTGTTTGCATTTTACTTGATGAGCAAGATGTTGTTCTATATACAGCTTTATCTATGTTTAATTAACACACCTTGCAGATGTGACGCATTCTACGGCTAATAAATCTGCCTGACAGATACAATCCTCAGAAGAGACGGCAGGCGCTATAAACTCGAGACTCAATCGCGAGTTCCGCATTTAGAAATCGCGCTATCGCCCCCGGTAAATTTCCCTGATACGGCCACCAGCACTTAATGCAAAATAAATCATTAATTGCCGGTAACGTGGCGTAACGCGGTATTATGCCGCCTCATTGTGTTCTCGCGATATCGTAAACCGGCGCGATACGCGAGCGGAGCAGCGTGCATGTCTAATGTCGGAGATTTACGAGGCTTTTGTTCTACGCCGCTTTAGACGGACCTTTCTGCGCGTGTCGTTGCGTCGACGGCTCGGTATCGACGGATGCGCGCAGCCGTGCGTGTCGCACGCTTGCGAATTCAGGTGCGCGACGTACGACGAAGGGAAAGGGACGCGGCAGACCGCGCAGCATAAATCCGCATGTTCACGAAAAATAACCGAGAGTTATGGCGCATTTTTTTCCCCGTTACGAATCCTAGTCGCCTTCTGCTTCTACTCAGATTTGAATTTCAGAAAAAACCGGTTTAATACGATAAAAAATATAAAAAGTCGTTTCTCACGTCTGCCTCTGTTCAACCTGCACGTGGTCGACAAGATCGACGCACTCGGTGCACGCGCGGATCCCATTATTGCCGCAATTATTGCGCCATATGTTCCATTACAAGACGAATCATTTGATTGGGCAACGCGAAAAGGGGAAGAATAAATTCCATGTGTGAGTCAGATCGAGCAGGTTTCCGAATCCTCTGGAGAAATGAATGAGTAATCGACATAAGAAAGCGGCAGTTCGCACAATTTCGCTGATTTATTGATAAGATATAATACTTTGTTCTCAAGAAATCATTATTTTCATCGCACGTAATAGATAAAAAGATCGAATACTGAATGTCTTATAAGTTAGCGGAACAAAATGAGCAGAACCAATTCTAATTAGTATATTTATTTGTTGCTCATTTGTTGCTAAAAAGTTGCCAAAAAAAAAA